>NDXB01012966.1:2755-57790 GCA_002631895.1 Agapornis roseicollis | reverse complement strand
TTATGAAAAAAAAAAAAAAAAAAATAACATGGGAAATACTGTTTCAGATGAGAGGAGGTTTTTGGGTAGTATTGAGGCACACATCTTATAGCAAACAAAGCATCACTGTATGCATAAAAAAAATGCACAAATTGTCATCTTTGCCCTTTGTCACGCACAGGAGAACTTGTCTGTCTTGGCTGTCCAATCTGTCTACGATGCATCCATGCCTCACCCTTGCAAAGAAGTGGTGAGAGGGGAGATTCTGCCAAGTGCTTGGATACTGGAGCCTGATGTGGTGAATGGAAGAGATATCACTAGAGTTATTTACATGGCACAGGTAAGATTTTGCTCCATGTCCAACTGTGAATGCAGAAAGTTTTTACAGATTAAGAGGTAAGTAACAAAATGTATAATCCTTATGCTATGCTCCATGAGCTGATCATGAATGTCTCCTCCACACAGTTACCTAACATAATGTATGCTAAAGCAGAGAGAATCTTGCTATGATTGTGCTGAAGCACATGGTTGACCCTAAGCTTTTGTAGCATCTGGAGCTGCTCCCTTGGATACCAAGACCCTTCTGTGACGGATTATTAGCAGCTTCGATGGCTGTTGCTTTCTCACAGGGGGAATCAGTATGAAAGCTCTTGTTGGCATTTTTATCTTGCTGTGGACAGAGAAGTCCACCTCAGGTTACACTGTGTTCATTCAAACTGAAGTTGTTAATTCTTCAGATTTAGCAGGTACAAAAGAGAAAATCAGATTAGGATTCCAGTTAAGAGTAAGAAAACCCTGCCACCCATTCATTATAGATACATCTGAAAAGTAGGCTCTCCTTGAGATAGTAGTACCAAGCAGTGTCCAGAAGAGAATGCCAAATGTGTGTAATCTATTTTAAAGTGCTCATCAGAGAGCCAAATGTCATTACTCCTTTAAACTTAGCTTATAGAATACATGTTTTTAAAATACAATATAAAAAATCTTTATAGTAATTAGTATAGGCATTTTACAGTGCATGTGTAACATATATGCATGTTGCAGTATATGCATATATATATTTTGTAAATATACATATTTTTAGCATATGCATATACATTTCCAGTAACACTGTATCTGTCTCAAACTAGTAATATTTAATTGAAGCTCAAACTCAAAAGCAGTATGGGTCATACCTGCTGAAAGTGACATTAGAAAGTAAAGCTTTGAAAGCCTGTGGAGTATTGGGAAGGAACAGATAAAAACCACAGGGAAGCATTTTGCCCAAACCCAGGTACAAACTCCAACATGTGGCCTTCCTTCTCATTCCTGCAGGTGGATCTTGGTGCTCCAGCTATCCCCGCAAGGCTTCTGAGTTCCATCGCCAAGTGCCAGCCCCTGGTGATTGCTCACCTGGCACACTTCCTTGCTAGCTAGTGTTGGGTACACAACTGGACAAGTAACAGCAGCTCAAAGCTCACGAGACACAAGCCTTGTAAGGGTAATGTAAAATGCTGGCTCGCAGTCAGTCACAATTGAGCCTCACTGCTAACATTGGACTGTCCAAAAGGATAGTTAGGAAAAAGGATCATTTATTTTAGCTGCCTGGAAGAAATGCAGCAGGTTTGATGGGAACCTGTCCTCCTAGAGACAGCTGTGGAAAAACTCCATGGAGCAGCAGGAAGGTGTGCTGTCCCTACATAAAACAGAGGAAGAGACTTTGATTTACAATAGCCAGCATCTTACATGCAGAATGTAGTATTTCATTTCTGTTTCCAAGGTGCTTCAAAGACCAACCTCCTTCTTTAAGAAAGTTTAGGCGCCAGTGAGAAAAAAGCAATGGAAGCAATGCCATGCACTACAAACTGGAAGCAGTCCACATATGGCTTGAGGCCCTTTGCAACTCCTGAGCAGAGCTGCAATGCCACTTTCTAATGTTCAGATAAGCACCAAATGCAGAATTCCTAACAGTGTAGCTAAATCATTTAACCTAGCTTGCTGGCTAGACTTCCCTGGAGAAGGGAAGTTCAAACAGAGTGATATCCACTAGTCACCCTACACCCTGAATAGATTTTTCTCCTGTAATTGGCTGATGGCTTACAGCCAGTGTAAGGTATTTTGGATTGCCACTACACTATGCAGCATCTGTGGAAACCACCACACCTCAGGACACAGTTTTACTGCACTGCAGAATTAGGTGCTTTGAAATCAAGAAACCAAACTGACAGCTGTAAACAGTGACACTTTGTCATTAGTAGAGTAGTACCACATAATCAGCTTGTTTCTAGAATTTATAACCTGCAAGTAAGAGTAGCTCTGGCAGTTTTCCACAATGTCGCTCTCCATCAGCTGAAAATCCAGCCTGGCCATACTCCTACCATGCTTCTGTGTTCAGAACGTGACCAGTTCGCTCACTGCAGTGAAGACAGACTCTTCTGACTCAATTACCTCATGGTATTTCTGTTGACCTTAGTCCAACAATCCTGCTGTCAGACTTTATATATATTTGTTCAACACACTCCCTAGTTTGGTCACACATTCCTAAAATTATAAACAAAACCACAACTAACTCAAGCAACTCCATTAGTTCTTCAGTACAAAAGTTATTTCAATACCTTATGTAAGCAATAGAAGCTGTTATGATGTGCTTTCTTTAGCTCAAAAATGCCCCCATTGTTCAAGAAGTTGTTGCACTTTAAATTTGTCAAGTGAGAAATATGTATTCATGAGTCCACCTGACCAGAGTCATCTTCTGCTACTTCAACGCAGTTACTGTAAGTAAAAGATGAGTTTTCTCCACCTTTGAGTTCAAGAGCCAAGAGCTACTTTACTATATCTTTGCATAGGTGGAATTTTGGCTCTCAGCTTCTATGTTACTTCCTGGTTTAAAAGAAAATAGCTATTTTAAATTGATATTTAAGAAAATAGCAGTTTTGAGACATACCAGCCCAAGGCTTTCCCCCCGAAAGCTGTACCAGGTAGGACAGCAAAACCTTTCACTTACAAATTTGCTTTGGTTACAATCTTAACACCAATATAGTGCTGTTCTTTTATGGTGAGGCTCAACATTTTCTTAGAAGCCCTTCAAACCATGTCATGGCATGGTTCACTTCCAGCCTCATGCATTCTCCAAAGCCCCTTCAGGACAAAGGGACAACCCAGCACAGAGTTTTCTGCAGTTGAGCAAAAGACCAGAGTTCCAGATTTGCAACCTGTCATACAGTTCCCCATTCCCTCCCTCTTGGTGGAAACCAAGGAAGAGCCAATGGGGCAGTACATAAAAGCCCTATTTAAAATGAGCAGAAACAAACAGCAGCATGGGATATTGGCTCTATCCCAAATGCTGCTTCCAGGGATAGAAGGTAGGGGAATGATGCTTCCAGGGTGGAGGTAGGGGAAGTCTTCATCCAATCCACACAAGATTTGCTCAGTGCTTTGCTTTTTTTCCCTTTTATTTTGGACATGGCACTAGTGATGAAGCAGTTTTTGTAGGAAAAACATCTAGGGGGACTCCTGTTGATCAACGATGCCAGTGCCTATGAAGGAAAATGTCTTCGTGTACAGTGCATCAGATGTTTATTTTTATATACACATAAGATTTTTTTTCTATGTTTACAGATTAAGTTATTTCTATATGCTTGGTTTGAAGCAGTTTTATATGCTATCAAAGCTAAGTTTTATTTTTATCGGTATTGAATTAACTTTTTTTTTTAATACGATCTTCAATCGATACTAAAAAGCCTATTTATATAAATGTTTTCTTTTGCAAATATAACATTTAATGGTACTTGTTAACGTACGGCATTGGTTTGGTTGGAAGGAAGAAACAAACACCCAGCAGATACCGAATTTGTTAATCTACAATGGGCAAAAACCAACTTCCTGTCAGTTACTGCTGAGCAGTAGATGATCAAACCAATTGTATTGTACCACCTACTGTTGCATCTCTGCTCTTAATCAAGATTGCTATTTTCATATCCACAATAAATGGTATTTTCTACACAAGTAAACGTGCCCTGTGTTATTCTCTTCCAGCTAAAGACACCCACCTATGGAACTATGCCACATGGAGAAGTACCACAAAAGCTAGCTTGGGGGAGATGATGTAGGGCTCCTGCCTACCTGCAGAGGAATGCATGTGGAATAGGAATTTGTGGCACAATCGTCAAGAACCCAGCCACTGCCTGAATTTGGTTCCTATAATGCAATGCCTTGTCCAAGCAAAGAGGTTTTGTTGTGCTGTTCTGAAGTGAGGCACTGGCTGAAGCATCTTCCCAAGTCCAGTTACACAATTCCTCTGACTGCACATCCAGAAGGAAGTCAGCAGAACACCATTTTGCTCCATTTTCTTTTGGGAGTTGTAGGGAAGACTGACAGAGAAGGCTACATGCTTTAACCTAGCTTGCTTTGAATTCTCTTCTCACTACTGCTCTCCTTGCAGCACTACAACAGGTACAATGCATGGAGCACTGAGAGATGCTTCACAGCCCTGTGGGACTGCAGTCATGCACCCTCAGCATCCCTAGGCAGAAAACAGCATCCATACAGTAATTCCTACAGTTTAGCTACAACATTGGGTGTCTGGCTCTACAGATCAGACCAAATTACCACAGGATGTCCAGGAACTAGAGTAACTAATTGCATTAAGACATACGACCATTGACACAGAGCTGTTTCTTACCTGCTGGTTCCCACAGAAGGACTGACTGCGTTTGGCACCATAGGTTGGGCTCTCTGTATGTAGCAAACCCCTCCTGGGCCTTGGTCACCTTTTAAATGAAAATTTCCAGGCACACTGTATTAGAGAAGGATAATTCAAGTATACCGAGTTCATGAGACCAGCTATGGCCATGGCATTTAAGCAAGCAGTTTTACAACAGCCAAGTAAAATCAGTTCCAGAGCCAAGAGCACCTTTCCTGCTACTATGAATTGCAGCTTCTTCCCCCTTCCACCACTCCTTATATAAAGTTATATTTCAATATAAGCAAAGCAGCTATTACTCTACAAGAGGTTACAGATCAACAGCTTGAACACAAACCAGGACATTCAATTGTTTATTTTGACAAACAACAACTTGAAATGAGATCTGCAGCAGAAAGTCACACATGACACAGCCTCAGGGAGCAGGTATGGTATGCCAGGGTGTACTTGCTAGTTCAGTTTGTATTATCATAAGCAGCCTGCCTACTTCTAGGGACTGTCTGTCTGCTTCAGTCACATGAGAAAACTCCTACAGTGAGGCATGCAGATGGCACATGCCAAGTCTGTCAATACAGTGCTCTAACCAAGTCTAGAAAAATCTCAGTACAGGTCAGACACTGATGTACCTCTGCAGCCTCTCTCTCTGAAGCCACAGTTACACCTCATCAGTACTGTTTGTTTGTGGTTTTAATTAAATCACTGACTCTCAAGACGTTACCCAGTCTTGCCTTCTCCAAGGGAAGAGGCAAGTCAATTAGCATACAGTAAAGCCACTGGGTTTCACTTTGTTCAGATGTTGTTCTCTCATCACACAGTATTTGCTTTCTGGGAAAACCTGCCCTGATAAGACACTCTCAGAAAAGGAAATCATTTCCTTACTGCTACAGGAGCAGGAAAAATAACCCCAGGTGCTAATGAGCACCTGATCATGTCCTGCCAGCCCCCAGCAGTCCCTGCCCCAGGCTCCAGTGTGAGGAAATACTTGTGAGGTGGACAGGCAATCACATCCTTGGTGGTGACCTATCTGCACAGGCTGAAATGCCAGCTGTCTCACAGAAATGATTCCTCTCCAGGCCAGCTCTCCAGGGGACGGCACAGTGCTCTTCCACTACTGTTTTCTCTGCTCTTCCAGGCTGTAGTTTTCTTGCTGCAGCACTTCCTGTCTGATAAAACCCAAACTCAAGACAAAAAGGATTATAAAAAACAGCCGTCAGATGCCATTTATGTTCACATACTATAAAAGCGTCTTAAAAATACTGTGTTCAGTAAAAAATATAAACTGATATTTTCTCCCTTATTTCTATCAAAATCCTTGGGAAATTACAAGTTCTATTTCCAACAAGAGATGGAAAAACACTGAAGCATCCACATGCTTTCAGACTAATGCCATCAGTGTTCTGATGTATATATTTAATACGGTTCAACTTTTAAAATGAGTCTTCATTAAAATCAAAGCTTCGAAATTGAGCTCACAATGAAAAATAAATATAGGCTCATCTTCATATCATACAGGTTCATCCTTTCCCTCCCCTGACAGTAGTCTTTGTTAAAAGACAACAAACATGAGAAGTCACATTAAATTATGAGAAGAGCCACCAGGAAACCATGTCTCTGATCATGAAGTTACTTGTCCACCTGTATTTATTTCTGGGCTTGGTCACAGCCTGTTGCTGCACAGATATAAAATGTGTCTCTGAGTCTAAAAACCGGCTGCTCTGAGCCATGGTCAAGGTGCTTAAAGGACTTCTGAATTGGAGATCCATTTGCTGATCGATGGACATCCTTCAGCATAGTCACCATGGCAAAATGTCCATGAACAGAAAGGGAAGACCAGTGTGGGTTTTGCACAGTGACCTCCTAGTGGCAGCAGCTCCCAGCAAAGAGCTGGCAAGGCATTCAGAAACACTGCACAGTCCCTTTACATCTTCATTAGGCTGTTGAGTCTACGAAGAGTGGCCTCCATTAACTCTGTGCTGTCACAGTACCTAGAGATTGTCTGGTCAGCTCACACGGGTTAGTCCTGAGCTCTGCTATCCGATGTTCCGATATAAATACTCTTGACAGCATTTCCAGTTCTTTTACAAAATCCTGTAACAAACAGATACAAACCACAGAACCCTTATTAACAAGCACCAACCAAGAGGCCTACTTCATTTTCCTAGTTAAGAGCTTTACATGGTTAGAACATGTTGTTGATGGTTTTCCAGTCCAGAAACATAGACAAGCTACGCAACTGATTGCAAAGACAAATGCCTGTAGGTGTACATGTGCAGTCTCCCTCTAGCCCCCCCACCCTTCTCAGGAAAGGTCAGTTTGAATGGTTAAACATCTTCAATATGCAGGTGCTCACCAGCCTTCAAATACCATCTATTTTTAGCAGGGATTTGGGCAGTTTCCCACATTCTGACTCTGGCTAGAACAGTCTGAGGGTTCTCACATTCTTGTGTTAGGAGACAAAGAGGTGTAGATGCAAGTCTGCTCAGTTAAGATCCTTTTCAACATCGCCATTCTCAGCTGGAACAGGGCAGACCCATTCAGGCTGGAATGGAGAGATGGTAATCATGCCAGCTGGTCTCCAAACTGCTATACAACTTTCTTGGCACTGTTTGCACTGCAGGGGCAATAGTGGGATTCACACAACCACAGCTTTCAGCCAAGCACTAGTAACAGAAACAAGGCTGTTGGAAGCTAGTCCTGCTGCTGCATTAAGCAGGAACTATAGACAGGGAAGGTTATGGGCTTCATCTACATAAAACAGAACTACAAGGGTTGACCGTCGATGTAGCTTTACTTTTTATTTATTTCACTTATTGTTCACACACATCTCATTACTTACTAAGGGCCAAGGGAGCTCTTTGAGGCTACGCAAGCAACTCTCTATTTCACTGCTTCTCATTAGTTCATGTTCTACAAGACCACGAAGCATGAAAAGGAACAAATCCCACTGCAGAAGAGAAAAAATATCAACAACTCAAAAAGAAATGGATTTTGTGTTCATTTTTTTATCCCTATACAATTCCTGTTTTCCTGTGTGGATCAGGATGTGGAGAAAAGGAACAAGACGATAAACCACATTATTTATGTGGGTGTGGCAGTGAAGGACACCAAAAAGCAACATCCAAAATGAGTGCAAAATCCCACAAATTCATACATTTCTTTGTACCATAAAGTCTCCAAATTTCTAATTCTTGGTTTCCAAACACACCAAGTAATTAATTGTTGTGTGTTCAGGAACAGCTAGAAATATTCTTTACTTCCTTTCTGAAATAAGCTGGTTTTACCCTGCAATGAGCCAGGGCAATTTTCAGACTCATAGCTGGGGATCTCGTAAGATAACCTATCAGTCCTCAGCCTCCCCAGCCAAATGGGCTGTTTTGCCATTCGTTCATTAAACTGCTCCTTCCTGATAGCCCCGCAGACAGGTATCAAGCACTGACAAGTTGCGTGTAGCCCTCTCTTCCTCTGCCCCTGCAAAAACAACATCAGCTAGCAGCTGACCAAATCCTGCTGGCCTCATTCACACAAGCCATCAGTTAACAATGAGAGCAGGCTCATGCAGAACTCCCGCATGAACATATCAGACCAGACTGCATAACTAGCACGTCCACAGACTGGAATAAGCTTTACCTCTCGCTGTTTAACTTCTGCAAGATAACCAATGTTCTTCTTGCTGAACATCAGCTGCACAGGAACAGGTGTCCCAAAGTCCTCCTTCCAGACAGAAAGCAGGAGTTTCAGAAGCCCATAGGTGGGATTATTCTTCACACGCAGCCTCTCAGAGGTCTTCTCTGGGGACTTGATCCTGAGACGCAGAGGGACATGATCTGAAACTAAGAGACAGAAGAAAAGTGAACTTCCATAGCTGCATGTTTTCCTTTTGTAGTCATCATCTTGGTCCAACAACACATTTTGCAGAGCTGGCATCACTGAGGTAATACTGCTTAGTGAGTGCAAACTAGGAAAAATGAAAGGAATGGAGTTTAGAAACATGGAAAATTATGGGCTTTGAAACTATACAAACAAGTGTTACATAGGAAGAGATTCATATTACTCAAATAAAGAATACCATTTGGTTGACATACAGCCCAAGTCTTGAAGGTGACTGACTAAATAAAAGTCAGACATTTAATAAAAAAAGGACCCAGGTGTTACTCCAAAGGACAGTAACACAATAAGACAACATTTAAATCCATAAACAAATTAAATAGTTGTTGACTATACGTGAAGCTGTACACAAAGGAAACTGAAGCTGAACACTGTTTAACTGAAGCTAAACATAAAGAGAAGACACCAGATCCTCCTTGGTACAGTCTGATGGAATGAGGCAGGTTTACACTGCTGCCCCCCAGAATGAAGTTTCACAATATTCAAATGTGAACAGCTTTTTGAAAGAATGAACCACGTATAAAACTTCTTAGGAGGAAAAGACCTGCGTCCACATCACCAGCTCCCATTGAGAAAAATACTGTGTTTAACACACTAGAGCAAGGGGGAGAGAAAGAAACAAACCAAAAAGATACCCCACAAAAATGCTCACAGAAATCACAACACACAAAAACCAAGCTACTTCTGTTACTAAAAAAGCCATAAAAAGGTAGATAACAGGCTTTACTTTTAGGGAAAAGAAAAAACCCAAACCCAGAGCCGTAACTTTTCAGAGACAGAAATACTGGAAAGCATATCACATATTTAAATGAAGATATCAATAAATAAAACCCAATGAAGATGTGAATAAGGACACTAGATCTGAAGGATGGTTAGTCACATATGATGCTGTTTTGCAGAAGGTGGAAAGGAGGAAGAGCAGCCACCCGAACTGACAGAAAAAAATCTGCAAACTAAATAACACCAAAGAGAATCAAAAACATCTGTGAGTTCTAAATAATGAAATCTCTGACCCTAAGGATTTAAGAGAACTGTAATAACAGATTTGAGTCTTAAATAGCTTATCATGACTGACTTACCCAGCAAAGAAGCCAACTCAACTGTGCATTTTGCCAGCTGCTGTTCTGATGTGGGACACATGAACTGGAAAACACAAAACACAGTTGTATCATTGTCCTCATACTGCAGACGGGACAAAACAGGGCTTCACAAGGGATAAAAATATCAGAGAACACATAATTTACAGCAAGAGGCACAGAGCTGTAATCAGGAGGCCATTAAAGACTGAAAAGACAAGAAAAGATATGAAAAGGGGATGCACAAAAGAACAATTTTAAGTAACAAGCACATCTACACAGTATGAAAAAATGCAGTGCAACTTTGTCCCATTTGAACTCAAACAAAAACCATTCCACTGAACTCAACTGTGAGGCAAGGCAAAGTAATGAACTTACAGGTATGAACACAGCTCAAGGTGGTCCAAGGGGATGGTTTTGTTGCTTTTTGTACTACTTGTACCTTTCTGCATCGAAGTGTCTGACTCAATCTTCCCAGCAAGCACTCCAGCCAGATGCAGTCGATCACTTCACCCTCATCCCGCGGGCCCACAGCAACACAGAGCACATCCTTGATGAAAGAAGACAGCAGTTTACATATTTACATATTAGTAATTTACATATTAGTATTCTGCACTTCCACAAACCTATCTTTGGAGGTGACAGAGCAGTTCATAGATTTTACGCTTGTGCGTACACACTTCACACACTAGTACTTGTGTCCCCATAAAAAAGAACTGCTTGGGTCTAAGGCTGAAATGAAGCCCATACCATTACCTGCTTTTTAAGATATTCTGATTCTCCTTAGTTACAGCTGAATGAAGGAGAAGATGCACACTGGCAAAAATCTGTCAGATTTGTAGATTCATCTGACGCTTAATTCAGTGTCAGATTCCTAGTGGGTAAGATGGGACAGTCTTTCAAGATCTACAGAACTGAAAGGACCAACAGGAAACACTCTAAATAGAGACCAGGAGGCTCTCCATAAAATGAGGAGGTCTACAAAAAAGTGGCTACTTTGATATGCTGACTCTTTAGCATGGAGTTGTACACAATCCTCACCACACTATGGTTTCAATGCTACCCAAACCAAAGAAGCCACTGCCAAGCTACCAGGAATCTTGTATTTGAGATAGTACTGCTGACCAGGGAACTCTGATCTACAGAGACAGCAAACAGGGAGATGTAAAAGAGACTTTTCCATTGTGCTTCCTAAATGCTCATCACAACCATTTCCTTAGAACCAGAACATCCCCCTAAAAATCAAAACAAACCACACACAGAGAAAAATCCACACAAACAAAAACCTCCAAAAAAAAAAAAACAACCCCAAACACACACCAATGTGAAAAATAAAACTGGATTTAGGGCAAGGTGGGAATTGAACACCATGAACCTTAATCTCGTTGATGATTTGGGAGGGAAACGGAGCACAGTGCTGACAGCCTGCAGGGCAGTCCTTTCTCAACTCCAGAGCATCCTCACTGGGCAAGGGAAGTCCTGGGACTTTCAGCATTCTGTTGAAGGTTGCCTTCACTTCTCTTTTGATTAGTGCTACAAAGAACAGGGAACAAATCTTGTTTACTTCAGCTTTTCTCTCCAGCAAGGCAGACTATTAGCCTCTCACTTTGAGGGCCATGGTGGATGAGGAAAGGACAGTTTATATATTCTAACCCCTCCCACTTTGAGCTCCTGTTATATTTAATGGGCAGAGCAGAGGTGGAGAGGGAACCTTAACTCACAGCTCTGGAAGGCAGCCACCATTACCACCAAGTACCACTGGCAACTCACCTCATTTGCCACCAAAATACTTCATCAGGTTTACTGAACATAGCAGCTAAGCCAGGAAGCGATGCCAAAGCAGAAAGCTGAATCAGCATGATCATACCAGTTCAACCACTGTGCCCATGAAAGCCATACGTTTTCTACCAAAAATAAGTTTTGACCAGCATCCAAAACACTAAACTCCTGTTGCTGCAAATGGTGCTGCATATCCCTCCCCAGATTCTTGGCACAACCTCCTAAAAAAATGGCTTTTCAGAGATTCTGAAGAGTTGCCAGAGCACTATTACAGAGTAGGACTATAGCTGCCTTCAGCCTGCTGAAGACACACCCAGTCCAAGAGGAGCTTGTTTTACAGAAGATTTGAGAAGCATTCTGTGCATGTGGACCAGCTGTCTCTATCATACATCTGAAGTGCTGAGACAATTTCAGCCTAGATGACATTTTCAGAAGCAGCTTTCCACAGCATTCACTCTCACCATCCTATGAGCCTCCATAACTAAGAATCACTTACATGGTGCCAAGCCTGAAAAACCGCTGAAGAAGGTTCTTGGAGCTAGAAATCATTCCTCTTATTCCTAAACAAGGAGGGACAGAGCAACTGCATGCTTCCCACTACAAGAAAAATGAGTAGGACCAAGTACTTTATAACACTGGAATAAATTCTACCCTTGATCTCAAAAAGGGAGTACAAGACACAGGTTAGAAGGGTAAAGAGACTCACCTGCAATGTTAGCAGAAAGCCAGCCACAGGCTTTCTCAGTAGCCAGATCCACTGCAATGTCTTCTGCACAACTTAAAACCTTTACAGGGAGGATAACAAGCAATAGGAGAGTTACCACCAGCCAAAGCACTGCAGTCAGTAAGAAGTCAGAGGGAAGTCTAGAGAGGAAAAAATGCTTAATTTTGGCATTTAAACAGAGCATCACCACCTCTGTGGGAACCATACTCTGAGCAACAGGACTGACCCATTTTGATTTCCTGAACCTCATCAACCCCACACAAATCCCAACAACTCTTGGCGAAGTTGATACTAAAACAAAAGCATTATCCTTGAAAAGTAATGTAACTTATACACCATTCTAGTCTCAACAATTAGCTATTGGCTAGAGCATCACTTCAGCCAGAATATCCAAGGCAGCCTGGCAGAGCTTGGCTCTTCCTCCTGTTAATAAGGCATCAACGATTCCATTGTCTTAAGTCATTAGCAATAAGTGAAGTAGCAATGAGAAAATAGTGATGACCCAGGCCTTTAGTAAGTTTTAGTGAGAATACTTACTGCTGCAGATGTCTCTTCTGGCAACAACACCCTTACCGCCTCAGGACCTTTCTTTTTGCAAAATCTGCAAGAAAAGAAAGAAAATGTGCCACAGGATTAGTCAAAGTTCTTGGACAGCACTCAGAGGTTCATTAATGCAACAACTTTCACACATTCTCTTACAGTCAAAACCATTTGGAAGACTGCAGTGAAACAAGTCAGACTAGAAGAACCAGACAAGGAAAGAGCAATTGCAAGTCACCAAGCTGCAATATTCAGTTTTCCAAAGAGGAGGAGATAAAATAGCTGCAGTGGATGTCCATTTGGAGCTGGCTGAAGAGGGACACATAGCACCTTTATTCATTCCTACAAATATGGCATTAACTGGCTGGAGGCACAGCAGTCACCCTAAGAAGAGCAGAGGTCAAGGTTTATAATTACCAGAACCTGAGCAGGCCAAGCCAAATTAGGCTCATGGATTCTGTAGTAAGAAGAGAAGGGAAGGCACAAGTTTAAATAACTTTTCCTCCTTACTCTCTGCCTTTGATGAGTGCCTGGGCCCCTTCCTCATATAGATGATTGCACACCTCTTCAAGCAGCTTGTCATGATTGGTATCCTCCTCCTTCACTTTATCCTGCAACATGACTTCAGCCCTTTGAACCAACTCTGCTACCAGTGTTGCTCTGTAAAAAAACAAGAACAATCTCACAGACTGAAATCAGTACAATAGCAGTGCATACTGTTACCAACTGGTTTCCCCTATTTAGGAGGATACCCACCTCAGATGCAATACACCACTCTGCTTAAGAAAGAATTAATTACACTGCATTTAGTACTGCATCATCTCCTTGTTCTTTTTGCAAGGAAGAAGGCAGCAATGAAGGTATCAAGACCCAAGAGTCAGAAGCCTTTAGGTTTTAATACAAACATATGTGGTTAGAGGTATCTTTTCTGGCAGCAATACCCTTATGCTCTCAGTGGATAGCAGTCAGAAGTTCAAAGATATCAACAGCAGCCTACTACCACCACCAGCATTCCTTGCAGGCTGATACTGCTTAATGTCTTTAAGTTGGAAAACAGGACAGTACAAACTCTCAGCAAGTTTATGAGTGATATGCTTAGGCAAGGCCTGCCATTCAGAAGGACTGAGAGGGCAGAAGAAGGGGCTGACAATGGGGTGGTGACTGTGCACTTGTATAGGCTGAGGTCTACTGGCTATGGAGCACCTCTGCAGAAAAGGCTCTCTAGCTCCCAGTAGACAAGCCAAATGAGTCAACAGTGCCCAAAGAAGGCCAACCTTAAACTAGGCTGATGTTTGCAACAGCACAGCCAGCAAGTCAAGGGAAATTACTGCTTCCCTTGCCACTGTGAAGCAGCATTTGGAGTAATGTGTCTATTTTTGGGACACTAGTATGAGAAAAACATTGACAATTTGTGCGACTGAAAGAGAAATGAAATCATTTAGGTAGCTGGGATGCTGGAACACATGACCTACAAGGAGATTGGATAAGCTGGTTTCACTTGGCCTGGAGAAGAAAGGAAGGTGAAGGAAGGTTTACAGAGAAGACAGAACAAGACTCTCCCAGGAAGTGTGCAGCTAAAGGTTGACAGGCAAGACACAAGCTGCCCCAAAGGAAATTCTGATAAGATAATAAGGAAACAAGTTTTCACAAAGCCTGGGAAAATTAAGCACTGGGATATGGTATGAAGAGGCTGCTGAGTCCCCATCAGATTTTCACACCTCGAGGGGAAAAGGTGGCAAGCAACCTGATCTAACTTGAAAGCTGGCCTTGCTCTGAGCAGCAGTTTGGATCAGATGACCTCCAAAGGTCCTTTCTGACCCAAGATTTTCCTATTATTGCAAGAACATTCTGAAAGTAATATAAAAGAGCTATCAAATCTCAAGATGCATTACTGTGTTCACACTCCAAATGTTCCAGAGACATGCAGCCATCCTTTCTGCATCCTTTCACAAATTCTCCTCTATGATGGCAATCAGATGCTGCTGCACCTCAGTATCACAGCCTTATACAGCCTTGGTGTTCTGCTATCCAGCATACTCTGAGGGAAGTTTTTCTTCCCCCCCATACACACAATTTTAAAGGATCAACTCTGCTTCATTAGTGTAAAGTTACTTCTCAAAATAAGAACAGATCACCATCACTTACTTGATATGCTTAACACAGTTGGATCCCACCCTCTCTGCCACAAATTCAACTGTTCTGCGTAGGGAAGGAGGTTGGTTGTGGAAGAAGGCCTGTTCCAACTCTACCTGTTCAAAAGAAAAGTGCTAGAATTGAGTAAAGGACTCTACCCATATCCTCCTCTCCTCAACACAGGAATGGACAGAGCCTCTATCTGGAATTGTGCTGAAAGGAACACAAATTCCCTATGCTACAACCTTTTTCTACTGTAGCATTCAGCATCCCTGTCAAATATTTGTTCCGTATTTCCTTCTAACCATTTAACCCAAAGCTCATTATCAGGGTTTATGACACTACAAAAGCAAATGCCTAGTAAAGGGAAGAATGGGAGTGTTCTGACAGCACCCACTAGTAGTGAGTCACCACACAGGGTTTGGTTTTGGAAAGAAAGGATCCTCTTCTTTTAATTATAGGCTGGCAATCATTGTAGGGTCATACACAGTTCATTCTTTCAGTGAAGGTGTGACTACAATCTAACCAAAACAGAGTATCAGAAACATACCAATATTTTACATTAACAAAGAGGCAGACAAAAATAGGCTAGTTGTTCCAATTGCAAAAATGCTTCACAGAAGCACAGAATGGTTTGGGTTGAAAGGGACCCTAAAGCTCATTCAGTTCCAACCCCTCTGTAGAGATAGGGACACCTTCCACTAGACCAGGTTGCTCCAAGGCCCATCCAACCTGGTCTTGAACACTGCCAGGGATGGGGCAGCCACAGCCTCCCTGGGCAGCCTGTGCCAGGGCCTCACCACCCTCACAGAGAAAAACTTCTGCCTAATATCTAATGTAAATCTCCCCTCTTCGAGTTTACTGAAAGATCTCAACACACACATGGTATCCCAATCATATGACTATAATAGAAGAATGAGGAGGTAATGATACTTGACCATTATACACAATGTTCCCTGCTGCCTAGGCCCATGCTTTTCTTTGCGTGTCATTAGACAACCACTGTGTACCTCACCCTCACACAAGCAGTTTCTCCTGACCTGCTTGCCCTTGTGATCCTCCTGATTTCATTACCTGCAGTTTCCTCTGTGTGACAGAAGCTTTGGGTACCAAGGACTCTGCAGCTGTGGGAGTGATTTTCCTTATAAAGCCACCATTTTTTGCTCCACTACCAGCCACAAAAGAGGCAAGCAGTTTCCGCAGCTCCCCTGTACAGAAATACACACAAAAGCAGTCATTGTCCCCGCAGGCAAGGGAATAAACCAAAACTCTGAGAGAGTTTCAAGTTGTCAGTCCTGTTTCCAGAGCAGATTCTGTCAGTTTCAGTTAAAAGAGAAGTTTCAGAAAAGCAGAGGGACATTCCACACATATAACTGGCACAGCACAGCATAGCAGGAGAGGCTCCCGGGATAGAACAGGAGGCTTCCAAAAAGCTTCCTGGCACATAGGAGGACTTGTTCAGAAGGATTAGGAAGCAGTCATATCTATGCATCCCTTTCAGCATGGCAAGCAGGAACTGTAAAGTCCACAAGGACAACAAGGCAAGCAGAGTTACACACAATTCCAACCAGATCAGGAGAAAATACCTGGGAAAAAGCTTGAAGACACATTTAACCCCTAGATTTCATGATGCAGGTTTACCACAGTTTTCCTAGCAGCTAAATCCCAAGAAGCAGAGCACCACCCACCATCTGGGACTCTATTGTCTAGAGAAGGATTTCACCAGTGGCAGTCAGATACCAGGAAAAAGATCTCACCACCTGATAAAGCACCAGGGCATAAAAGAATTCTTTGCCTCTGCCTGGCACCAGAAATATTCTTAATGATCAAGGCATTCCTCACAATACAAACACCTCTCCCTACACCTAGGGATGGAAAAGTTGTATGCTTACTTCTTATAATGCTTCCTTATAGTTTATGAGAGAATCAGTCCCCCTGACCCTCTGCATTCAAACTCTGTAGATCAACTACCCTGACTGTGTAGCCTCTCTTCCCCAGCTTCTATTCACAGCTGCATGAGCTTCTGCAATACAACTGAAATACAACTACAAGGTTGATTCATACACAACTGAGCCCTGAAGTTGTGCGGAGGGGTAAGAAAGACGATCCAAGGACTCACAATGCTAAAAGACAAATATAAATAAAAAATTAAAATATAAATAAATATATACTAATATATTTTATTTCTTTAGCAAACATAAATAAAATACTCACCAAGATAGGGACAGCAGGTATAAAGTAACTGCTGATCCACCAAGGGTACAGAGTCCTGGTGAGAAAAGGAAGGAAATGCTGAAAGGACACAGCAGGAAACAGTCCTCAGCAAGTCAGAAATCCCATATGCACAGAAGCACGCAGGTTTCACAGCTGCCTTTCCATGAAAACAATAAAAATAACTGGATTCCAAATCCACAGCACAATTAGGAAATTTGCAGCCCAAGTGTTCAGTCCAGCCCTGTAACACACAATGAGCACTCTACATGCAGTTAGTGTAGCTCAACCTTTCCTTTTGGCCACTGCCAAAGCCCAGCTGAAAACTGATGGTTACAGCGTGAAACCAGGACTGCTGCCACAGCTGCTACTCATGAAAGAGAAATCTGCCTATGGAGGAGAATAAATGCAGCATATCTGCTATGAATTACACCTCTACAAGGTGTCTCCATCACCCAAACTCATTCAAACTGCACTGTGGAGTAATGTCACCCTAGTATTACACTGCACAGCCAGGGACACAGGGGAAAAGCAACTTCAAGCCACATCCACATGGGCAGTGTGCACTCATTTGGGGGGGCAGGGAGGGGAAAATACCAAACCCAACAAAAAAAAGCAATCCTCCAGCATAACTGGACACCTGTTCTGCAAGCCATTGCAGCAGATGAGACGGCTCTGCCTGACAAAAGCCCCACAGCTGTAACACACACAGTTTACAATCCAGGATGCAATTCAGTTGAGGACTTGGACAAACTGGGGCATTACATCCATTGGCCTATGTATGCTCAATGCAGCTGCACTGAAGCCAAGTTCCTGATAAAATCTGAAACTCCTGAGGATGTGATAGGTCCACCCTCATCAACAGATTGAGAGGACATGCTACTGCCATAACTCACCAAAGCCTGAGCAGATGTCACAGTATCCATCATTAACCGCTCCTGCCTGACATCAGTGGTAAAAAACAACTCTTCAGGGACTGATGGAACCTGAAACAAAACTACCATCAGTTACAACCCGAAGAGCAGTCAGTAACTTACACCATTTCTGACAGAGAACAATAAAAGCTTATCAACCTCCCACCCACAAAAAAACAGCTACTGCTAACTACCCTCTCTGCCCTAAGAAGAGTATTTCCATAAAATTAAAGGCCTAGTTTGATCACAATAACATAAGCCACCCTTCCCTACCCTCACTTACAGCATCTTGCACCTTTCCAACAGGTTCCTGCTAAGCAGTTACCTTATTTCCAACTGGAGGCAAAAAAAGGATTTTGAAGTTCACCACATACCATCCCTTTATCAGACAAAAATTCCCCAGTAATTCAAGGCTGCCAGCTAGCACTCCATCTTTGCACAAGAGCTTCCAATTCTAACAGGAATCAGCTGACAATTTAATTACAAGGATGCAGATTTTTAAGTACAGAATGTATTTCAGCAGCAATTACAATTCCTATTGGGAAGAAAATATATCTTGCTTCACAGAATTCCACTAAAGGAAAATAACTCTCCATGAATACAGAGGACTCTTTAATCCATTTAAATACTATTTTCTATTGAATTGTGTGTCCTGCATTTTCTTTAGGGAAGAACTGTGTCCAGAAGGAGACTCTACCTGAAAAAGCCAACCCAGAACTGCAAGAATCAGCAGCTTGTTCAGGAAACTCATCTTCTTATCTTCAGAAAGGACCATTAACCTGCCAGGCAGCAAAAGCAGCAAGAGAGAGTGTTAGATTTCAGTAGCTCTATTTTCATTACGAAAACAATTCCCAAACCACTCACTTTCTAATTATTCTGTTTGTCACCATGTACACATTCCTTATTTGTCTGCCTGACCAGTGGAGAGCAAGCTCTACCTGTTTTGTACATATGATCTGAATAACATCCTGCTGTAAGAAAAGACTGTATTAGGTAACTCTCAAGAATGTGCCTCATGTATATAAAAAGAAAACTAGGGCATTATTTAGTCATAGGAGACCCTGTAGGTTTAAGGTCCAAATTCAAGGTTTTAAATTCACAGCTGCAAATACAGAATGAGTGAACATGGATTTAAAAAATTTTGTTTACTTAATGAATAGCCACATATTTAAATTAAATATTAATCTCTGAGTTTAGGAAGTGCTCCCTTTGCAGCTTTCTGTAAGATTAAAGTAGTTCTCAAACTAGGTAGAGTGTGCATTCTCAAACACCAGGCACCTCAACTAAGCAAGCAGGCCTTCACAGGAAAGTTCTTAACAAGTATCCTTTCCCAGGCTCTTACCTGTATACCTGCAGTAAGAGACAAAATACTTTCTTGTAGTAATCAAGGAAAGGAGCAATATGATCCACAAGGGAAAGGTACTCCACAATCCAAGGAATAGTGAGGACAGAACGATGATCCTGAATAGATTGTCTCAGAAGCTTCAATACATCCAGTACAGGCAGGGTCTTAATGGACAACAGAAGTCAAAGCAGCAGCTTCAAGTTACCTTTTGATACTTAAAGGAAAACTTAATTTATATTTTGACTTTTCTTTCTAGAATTTCATCTTCTATACAAATAAGAGGAGACTTCCAGGCTAACAAAAACCAGGAACTGGTTTCTTTGTGCTTCTTTGCACATGAACAGAGGTAAAAACCACACTATGATGGCAACCAGAGGTCCAACTGGGACTTTCAAAATAAGGGCTATAAGTCTGACTATGTACAAGTGGAGCCAAGGTCTAATCCCTGTCTCCTTGCATTCAGTATGACATACTGTGAGGAGATAGATGTGAAACTAAACCAAAACCACTCCTGGTAGCTGGATTTTATGCTATAAATAAAAGTCTTCTTAGCTAGGTCAGAGCTCTGGTATGACAAGCCCAGATTAGCAGAAATAACAGAAGACTGAGTATTTCACCATCAGTGCATTGCTCACTCTTTTCTAGCTTCCACAAACTCCTCTGTCCTTTGTTCCCAATCCCAGAATATGCAGTAGGGGCACAAAACAGTACAACATCGTCACAGGAACCATGGGCTTGCTCTGAAACAGCATAACTATTCATAATCCCCTCCTGGGATTAGAAAACCTGCCTGTCAAGCAGAAAGTGACATTGGATTTTTTAGAAGAGTTTGGTTTCTTACTTGGTTTCTCAAGGCTACTGCAGAGTCTTGCAAGTCTCTAGTTGGTTGCTCGACAGTGCGATATGGCAAGAAAACAAGAAAACCCAGGAACTTGGCGAGGAGTCGCAGGCTTAACAGGACCACAGTGAAACGCTTCTTTTCATCCTGAAATGAAAAAAAGCCAAGCTGGGGCAATGCTATCCTAAACTGACAAAGCAACTACCAACAGAAAACTTCTACTCCCTTCATGTAAAAGGGCCACATACCTTCATCACTGCTTTTAATAAAGGTAAGTTTCCAAAATACATATTTATCAAGCATTTTAAATTGCTTCTGCCTCCACTGCTTCACTTGCAGCAAAAAGAAATTAATTCAAGAGCTTTCTAAAACAAGTAGCTGCTGAATCACATCTTCATATTAACTTTGGAGTAATGAGACAACAAATTGCTCGTCTCATGTTGCCTCCTTCATACCATTACTGCTGTGCAAGTCTTCATGAACCTTTGGCTGCTACTTTGCTAATAGACTAAAAGCTATAACACCTGTGACAAGGACAGATTAGTGAAGAAACAGATATAAACAGGGCTGACTACAAATTCATTCTAATTAAGATCTTCATATATGGAAAAGCAACAAGGAGCTATTACACCTGAGTGCAACAACTGGACTTGTTACTTCATGGATCTAACACAGGGTACAAACATCCTAAAAAGAGGTTCTCGCTTTTCAAACTATTGTGCATCATCTCTTATGACACAGTTCTATGAAGCACTCTGAAGCTTGCATATAAACAGCAAGGGGCTCAGACATCCATAACAAAGTTGCAGTTACAACAAAACTAAATGAAGAAACTCTTGTAAATACAGCAGTGAAAACTCCAGCAACAAACAATCAAGCCAGTAATTCTTCGGGTACTGGAACAGCTTGAGGAAATTCCTGCCAGATGTGTTTGCAAAAAACAAGCGTACCTGCTCATCCATATCTGCTTCCCCATCACTGTGCTCATGCTCCACCAAAGTAAGGCCATTCAGTTCTAGTATCTTCAGGCACAGACTATCCATCAGATGCTGATTGAATTGGTAACTTCAGCAAAAGATGAAGATGAGTCAGACTGGGTTGAAAACAGCAGTAAAACCTCAACTAACATACTGCAAAATTTCACACTTGTCTCATGAGTTGTTACAAGCATCAGCACACATCCAGTGTAACAGGCTGACAGACAAGAAAGCAAAGGACAAATTTAGTACTGTTTAACACCCCCTTCTTTTCCACTCTTATCTTGTACTTTTTTAAACAGCAGTAAACTAACTGAACTGAAGATTCTCACCTCCCATAGATCACAACTCCTCCATGCTATGGATTATGAAAAACTTATTAAACAAAACCATGAACCTTTATCCTGTAACTCCTTAGTTGCATGCACTATCAGACAAGAAACACTTGGCCCGTCCAGTGCTCTTGTTAGGCAGCCTTACATGCCTTGACATTGGGAAATACTGACAGCCTGTGACAAGATACTATGATTTTACAGAAGGAAAATGATTACCACATGGTCTAACCTAATGCAGCACACAAATACATTCTATGCCCCAGAAACAACCTGCTTATTAGCATGTTCATCATGCGTGTTGGCCATGAACACCAAGTGTGGTATTATGCAGCCTAAAAACACTTCTGCTACTCTTTGTCTGGGTTACACCATACCCCAAGCTTTCCATATAACTCTCAACATGCTGATGTTCCCCACTTGCACACACATTACACAAAGCAAACAGCAGCCATGGCAGCTAACCTTCCTGCACTGAGGATGAAGTCCCTGAAGAACTGCTGGCACCCTGGGAATGAAGGGGGTGGACAAGGTCCTCTGATGCTCTGAGGAACAACAAATCTTTCCTGCAGCCTCTTCAGACGGCTCAGATTATCAGAACCAAGCATATTAAGAACATCCTGGTCTGGGGTGTCTCCCAAGCTTGTGCCACCACCAACTGGACCTTTACACATCTTCAGGAGACAGAAAGAGTAGGGAAGCAGAAAATCTGTAATAAGGCATCATTTCACTTCATCTCTTACCCCACATATTCTTCCTTCCGCAAGACTTGGTTTTCAGAGTAATCTAAACATGACCTTTTCAGGAAGCCCATGTACAGAAAATCTGTCTTCCACATGCTAAAACATGTTACCCACCTTGGCTATAAACAGGTGGCCTAGATGTCTTGATAGATGGAATTCTGACACTATACATCTAACTCAGGCATATCTAGCAGGCTACACATGGATATGCACAGAGAACATGTCACTGACATGGTCTTTACGAACCACTCAGTAGGAAGATCTTTAGCTCAGCCTACAAAGACTGTGATACTGCACTACACATTCCCACACTAGGTTTTCCTGGAGTTTCCGCAGAGTTAAGGAAAGTTTTAGGTATGCCCTTCCCTCAAACACAAAGATACTACTAAAGGCTCAAAGTACTGTTTTATGTCTGCTTTGCTGTCCAAAAGGAATTCATCAATAAGCCAGCCATTTATAGAGAATACACTAATATCCATACTTCAGTCAGAAGCATCTTTTCTTCCTTCATTTCTTCAAGTCACAATGAAGTCAGACGATGTTTGAAAATGGCCAAAAAGGCCCTGTAAACTACAACAGCAATACTACATAAAAAAAGAGGCTGCTGCAGTGTTACACAGGAAAAAAACTCTTTGCAGGTAATATGCTCATGTTTCCAATCAACATATCTGAGAACTGCATTTGACATATGTCAAAAGTAATAGCCATGAAGAATGAATTCTTACAGCTTATGATGTGCTCAGCACACCTTATTTCTGATTTATGCCTGATTTACACAGAGTTCATTATTATTTATCACTGATTCGTATTTCTGGAAAAGGAAGGAAATTCCCATCCCAAAAAACTTGGCCCTCCCAAAAATGTTTCAACAGGAAAATCTCAAAGAAACTTGCAAGACACAGTTTGTTTTCTCAGGTCAAGGGAGGATCAAATCAGCTTTGATGTGCATCTTCATTAAAAGAACAAGTAATTTACCTGGATAAGCTGTTTCTGAAAAAGCCTGGCAAAATGGCTGTGGTTGCAGGTTGCAGATAGGTGAGCCATCATGGCCCTGTGAAGGAAAATCACAAAAACGCTGACTGGATCTCTATCGTACAAAAAGAAGTGCTGTAACCTCAAACTATATCAAAAGCATAAAATAACTGCTTTTAAGAAAGTGCTCTCCAAAGGCCACTGCAAAAAGCAAGATCTTTATAACCAGGTTTCCCATTTGCTGACCATGGAAGCAAAATCTCCCCCTGTGCACCTGCAGAGCAAACACAGGTCTGGAATTAAACTGCTCTCTTTCCTTCCTGCAATAATGCTGTTATTTAGGAAGAAAATCAACTCATTCAGCTCCTACTCTCCGCTCTGCAGAGCAGTGAGCTGAGAGTTCACACATATGCAAGTAAGAAAACAGCAATAGCAGTACTTCTGATGCTCAAGAGAAAGAAAATTGCTCAGTTTAAATTTGAGAAAGCCCTGAGCCCCACATGGGCCTTGTTCTGCTCCTGCAGTGAAAGTCACCTACATATATGTACATTGAGTAGGCTGATGGTTAAGATTAACACAAAAACCTGCAAGGCAACTGCTTCCAAGACCATATATACTCTATTTTGATAAAACAATAAATGAATAAAACAATTGGCTTAAACAGGAAAGAGTGACATTTATCTTGTTTTTAGAGCCAACACACTAGATTCCTCTGAAATAATTAGAACTAAAAGCTTCTGAGAATATAAGACACTTGTACATGGTTAAAAGGAGTGAGGCATTGGGAACATGAAATGCACAGTGCTCAGAGCACAGCATACTGGTTTTGAGAGTGGCTCTCTGCTAGCAACAGAGAGCCACTGTCACAGAGAACAGAGACAGAAAGAGACTGATCAAATTAGGCCCTTGCCATTTATGGCTTGTTTCTTTAACACAACAGTTAATACTTTTAAATTGGCACATGGACAGTATCTTCCAAGCAGCACAGGTTCCTACAGGTTAGTGCAGAAGATTGCAGGGAGAACATGGAACTTCAGATGCCAAGTCCAGCATGCTGCACCAACAATTTAGCTACATTAAAGAGCTATATGAAGCTGCATAAGACTCCTACCTGATCTTGCTGCCCAAAACTCTTTCAAAGTCCCAGCCAGTTTTTTCATGGTTATCCTCCCATTCCCGCAGCAGTTCATAAAATATGTCCCTGTGAATAAAGATATTTAAGGGTATGAATTCCCACTCTCCAAAATCTGAAGTAACAACAACTGAATATTCAATCACTCCTAAATTCCCCAGCAGTAATCTATCTCAGATTAAATAACTCAAGCCTCTAGGAGCTCAGATACCTTTGCACAACTCATTAATGTTAATGGTATTTCAGTGAGTTTCCATTTTTCATGTCTCTGACAGCAAATGCTTAAGCTTGTTATGGTCAAACTCTGATGGAATGACCAAACCACCCATTACCAGACATAATGAAGACTGAGAGGCAAGAAAGAATAAGCCACATGAAATTATACCTATGAGAAGAAAAAAATGGACCAAGATAACTTGCCATGCTCCCCTCACCCTGTTGCTGCAAGCACGAAGAGAGGTGGCAGGAAGAATCAAAGCTTATCAGATTTATATGCAGAAGCAATCCAGGAGGGTGACACTGTACTGGTATTTGCCATAAGTCTCAATAACTCCTGAAGAATTTGGCTGTTCTTTTCTAAAGACATTAAGCATTTAGCTCCTGCAGTCAATATGGACAGACTTCTTTTTTTACTTAATTGAGGTGAAAATCAAAGTTTTTCTATAGCATGTAGAATACACGAGAAATTCTTAATACCCTTTGTTCACAGTCATGGAAAGATTATACCCTATGAGAAATACAGTAACTATAGTAGAAATTTACCTTTGTTTCTTAAATATATGAAATGCTCTGTCACTAGGAAAGTTGGAGCGATTGTCAGTTTCTGGCTGGAAGGAAACAGACTGCACAGAGCATGGCAGCAGGAGAGACACCTGTGAAAAATATAAAGGCAGCCATTAGGCTAACATAAGTCTCTTAATTTATCCAACAATCTGAGACATAGAAAAAGCAGGGAAAAGAGGTGATGAGGAAACAAAGTATCACTATTTGAGCTGCTCAGACAATAGCCACATCCCAATTGCTAACTGCTAGTACACACCAACAATTTTGCAACCTACATTACACTACAGCAGCAGAATCACACAACATTATGAGTGCAAGCACCTTGTCTAAGAAATTTCTGCACAGAAGATTACAACTAATACACATACAGCACAGGAAGAACAATCTGCAAACAGCCCCAGTGTACCTTCAATGTAAGGCTCCAGGGAACACAGGACAGTGGGTGCCAATTCCTGTGTTATTATTCTTTCTCCTGTTTGAGAAGTCTACATCTTCAAGTAACAAGAGACCTCTATTTACAACTTTAACTAAAAAGCTCATGTGTTGACATGCCCTAGTCTCAGAAAATACACTGTATTTTCTTTGCCAAGAGTAGTCTCCATTTTTGAAAGATGGAGGAAACAAGATACAAAATACAAGATACAAAACAGGCGTTCTTACCACCTAGCTTTAGTTCCCTAACCCTAATGATTAGATCGGGAAACCAGTTTTTGCAAGCTACATTATCTCCGCTAAAGATTCGTTTGCCTAAAAGGACTCTGTAGCTATGAAACAAACCCACTTCTTCCAAACTACATTCTGATATTGCACCTAACCAGTCATTCTTCTGGGATCTCCAAAGCGAAACTTGACACTGGTTGAGGTCAGAGCCTGGAGCACAAAGTAAGGCTACTAGTGGCAGTTCAGAGCTAACAATCACTGGAGCTAGCAATTCACTTCCCCACTGACCAGAAAAAAAAGCTGCTTTTAGACACTTGCCAAAGATAACATGACAAGATGCAGTGGAAGGAATAAGATTTAACATCAAAGCCATCACAAATAAAGGAGCAACAACACAAAGGTTTGAAGCAACAGTCAGTTGAGATCTGCCAATTTTTACCTTGGCTGTGCTGCTTTCATAAGCCCACCTCAGCCTCTCATGCAAGCTGGGAGAAAAAGATGCAATCCTTTCGTTTTCAGCCAAAAGCTTCAGCATCCCCTTTTCTAAACGGGAAATAATTCTGCCAAGACAACATGGATAAAATCCAGACAGACATTAACAACACATGATCAGACATAAAGAAACACTTATGCTCATTTTTTACCAACCAGAGTTCTAAGCCCCAGGCACCCAGAATCTGTAGGGACATTTTTTATTCCTGCATCTCATAACTTTCCCATTCTTGCAAAACTAGACTGAAGTTCAGTAGATAGATCAGTGCAAGCAAAACTCACAGACATCCAAATCCGTATCAAGTTGTATGTTTTGAGGGAAAATTAACAGCCTTGTGCCTGTAAGTGATAAAGCTCTAAAATCTAAGCACACACTTCCACAAACACAAGCAGAGAGGGAAAAAAGAAATAAGCAACTCACTCATACTGATAATCCAAGACTTGAACAGCAAAATAAACACAGTTGTGCACACTTCGGAAATGCTGTCTCCCTGATGCATCTAAGGAGGAAAAAAAAAAGAAACATGAAACATCAGCACCTATCACCGTTCATAAACTAAAAGAACAACAATTAATTCTCAAGGAAAGTTAACTCGCTACGAAAAGCAGATCAGGCATCAACTGATGTTCCTGTAGCTGGTGAGTTTTTGTTCCTAATCTCAGCCCTAATAATAAATGACTGGCAGAACACAGGTCAATCAAATTGGGGCATTTGTGTGCGTGTGTGTTTGTGTGTGTCTCGCCTTAAAGCTACTCCTTGTTTTTCTATATTCATAAAGTACTCACTGTATCTAGCTTAAGTCTGAATTTGACCAAAAAAGAGCAACAAATACACATCCATATGGATGTATCCTGTGCACTCATAACCCAACCTTAAATTTAAGCAGCTTATAACAGATCAACAGCACTTTTGAGATGCAAGGACCAATGGAGGAGAGACTTTAGCATATGCATTATTCTCTCTGAAAGTCAGCATTAACAAAAAGGTACAGCAATCTGACACCATCACAGAAAATCAGATACAAACAGTACCTACAACCCCACTCTATCATATTGTGGAAGCACTTCCCACACATATATCATTTTTGTCAGCATCCCAGATGAGTCCTAGTGGTCAGAAGACACTTTTATGGAATTTAAGACTAACTGTCCAAGCTAAAGTGAACTACTCTGTATCACATTATCACGTCATGGAAGTAACATTCTTTCCCCTCAGTACTACTGCTTACCTTTACTTCTTTCACTGACTTCAAGGTCACTATCCCCATCTTCTGCAGCAGAAGTGCCTTTAGATGTCAACAACTGCAGAACAAAAAAGAGCTCCAGAAAAATATTTGGTACCAGGTTTTCTGTAAGAGAGGAAATGAGATACTAAAGGTGCATATTCAATATTGACCTGCTTTAATAAACAAAGCTGAAAAGATAAAATACCTAGTTTATTGCACAGTCAGCAAAGAACTCCTTCCCCACACATAACCACAGTACAAAACAGTACAGGTATTATAGAAAAGATGTGTTAGGGAAGGATCTGGGTTCAGACAGGACCATACAACTTCAGCCTACTGCAGCTCAGAGTACTGCAGCAGGTTCACGTCCTTCCCTAAACTTTCACCTAGTATCCATTTATTTTAATAATCATATTGGCTTAGTTTATTTTTCCAGATGTTGTTTGTACACTGTAACTGTCCCACAACTTACACTTGTCATCCCCCTCTCAATCCACATGCAAGTTCAAAGCTCAAAGAAAAGTCAGTCTCACATCTTCTGGATCTTTACCTGCTATACACGATGAATAGAGCTGTGCCAGACACTCCAACTGTTTCTTGCAGGAAACTTTAGTAGCATCTGCACAGGTCACCAGATGGCTTTCAGGAGGAAGGCTAGCACTGCGAGTGTAGCTAGGCTTAGTAGGAGTACCAGGATCAAGAGATATCCCTGCAGGAGAAGATGCCTGGTGCTGTAACTTGCATCTGAAATTCAAGAGCAGCAACATACCATGTAACTGAGGATGACACACAGCAGCCACGTGGCCAGAAGAGGTCTTTCCTTGCAGTCTAGCAAGAAGGAATTCCTGCAATAACTATCCATATTACTTACACTATCTAAAGATGCTTTTAGCATGATAGAAATTTAACTCATCTTTTCTTAATGAGAAAGGATCTTGAGGCTAACAATCAAAAGACTCAAAAGAATGGCATTCAAATTCAAAGTCTGCTAAAACAGAGTGGCACTTTGACCAAATTATCTAACTAATGTTATTGCTTCTCATCTAAACTGCTATTTGTTAAGGACATGGAATCTGTTAGAGACCAGGTCCTAACGTACAATTTCTGACAGCTAGACACTTTACAAAAACTATGAAAACATGGTTCACATCCAGACCTTCAGAGGTATTTCTAAGTTAATGATGCCCTGAGAAGATCCAACACCACTAAGTGGAAAGGCAATGCCACAACTGATTAAATCCCATACTGACAAGTTAAACAACAGAAGGAACAAACTAATTGCTGGATTCTAAATAAACAATGATCACTCAGTTAAATACAGAGGTATTGTTAAAAAAGATACCTACAGAGGACATCCAAAACACAGCCTGCAGAGAAGCAGAAAAAAAGCCAGTAACAGCCATATCAAATGATTATTAAAGATCCCAGTGGAACACCCAGCATGTGGATCATCATACCACTGTCTCAAAACTACAATCTTTAAAGTCACTTTAAAGGCTGTGGGGAAGACAGATATGTTTTTAACTGCAGCAAAGAACTTTTTCTATTGGCCTGTCTCTAGTGGAACTGCTGGAATGAAGAATGAATTAGTCCCAGAATGGGTGTAAAAAGGTTATTTAGTAACATCTCCCTTACAATGAACATAAGTGCCTGACTGACAGCACTGAAGAAAATTATTTATTAAGGACTTTGTAAACCCATCAAGGTAAGACTTCCATAATGCAGTTAGACTCTGCTTCACTTCTGCCTCAGTACTGACATCCACCTCAGCATGAGTTTCACCTTTTGACCTTACCCAAAGCAATCTGGTTGGCTGAGGGCTGTGTTAGTTTTGTACCTCACTTCAGCATCACCTCTGAGGACACAACAGCAGCTCCCAGCTCTCAAGCACGATGAGTCAGAAAAGAACACCCCACAGGCAAGACCCAGCCCACATGCTGCTATTTCACCAACTTTTGTTTATATGGATTAAGTGGGAGAATTCAGGTAGAATCCAGACTGCAATAGGTACTTCACTTAAGTCCAGAGAGGCAGGTTTGAATCCTGAGCAGTCTGTTACAGGTTAGGTATAAACAGTAACTTGTGAGACTCTATCTGTTTCATCCAGTTCTGGACCTACTGAAGGGAACTGCAAGGCTTAGAGGGAAAGTATTCCACCCACATGTCCTGAGGAGTTTCCCCAAGAACAAAATTTACAAAGAAGAACAACAGTTCTGACAGCAGCTATAAACAAGTTTCTTTACTACTATGCTTTGCATTTTTTACCTTGAAGTATCAGCCCTCACAGGCTAACAGTGATAATCATTTTGCAGAGGATGAAAGCCACAGTGACCAAACAGCAGAGACAAAATTAGAAGCTGGAATTCACCTCATCTCCCCGCAAACATAATTTTCAGTAGATAACTGCAGTAGTAACTTTTAAAACAGAATCTTACCCTACCCACATCTTGCTTTCTCTGACTGCAAGCTTTTGTTAGTCTGCCTAACCTGCAAAATCATTAACACTTTCCCAACATTTCCATCATTAACTCATTTTCTGCAGACCAGACTATTATTTCCATCACATGCACAATCTTCAAACACAGCCTAATTACACCAGCTCAAAAACACTTGTTTTGCCTGTGCAATCTAAGGAAAGCTGCACAGGAGATAGCCACATGTGCAAGCCCATGAGGAAAGCAATTGTGCAAGCAATGAGGACTGACTAAACCTCTGAAGATAAAGTGAGGGTCATGGTTCCAGAGTCAGCACCCCTCTAAAATGACAAACATGAGTTAACTGCATTAATATCCTAGTCTGATACCAGAATCACACTTGGATTTTAGGCAAATTATAGTTTAAGGTCCCCAGTACCTATTTTGGATATTCTTCTGGTCATCTCCACTCTGACCTTAAGACAAAATAATTAAGAATGAATACAAGCTATCACCACCCTGCTCAAACTGTACCGTTCTTTCTTCAGCATCTCCCTCTCCTCTTGAAGGCTGTTGCTTATCACAGATGTTGTAAGGTTTCCCTCCTGGACAGCAGTAAAGGCCTCAAGTCTTGTCCCAGATGAAAACCGAGCAGCTGGAGACTGGCTGACAGGCGTCGAAGTAAAGCACATCTTTGGTTTGGAGAGGGGGCGCTCAGCACTTACAGGAGTTGGGTTGATTCGCCTTGATGGTTTGCTTTTGCTGAAAAAGTGAGAAGCAATTCCACTGAAATCAAGCTAGCCAACAAGAACATTAGGTCTCCAGAAAGATATGTATGCAACTCTTCCAGAAGAACCTGATGCTAAACCAAAATGGATATGGAGTCACAATATTGAATTTCTAACCTGTGTGTCTATTTTTTGACTTTAGTGTGGTCACTGAAGAAAAAGTCATGGAACTACAGACTGCTATGAGCAGCCTGCTGACCTTGCTGCAAGCCACAGAACAGGTAATACTGACACACAACTCCTCCAGACTTGAGAGGACACAATATGCCACTCAGGTTTTGTAACAAACTAATTCACCTGCAGTTTTTAACAAGACCACAAGAAAGAAAAATACAAGAAAAAAACCCTAAAGCCAAACATCAAGCTGCTACTGTCTATCAGAAGAGTAAAGGCTCCTCAGCTGCTACAGGCCCTTTTAAATTAGGGAAACCCATTCTTCTTGCATATACTGCCTAGATTTGTCCTTCTGGAAGAGGATCTGTAATGCAGTAAGAGACACACTGGAACTGACATACAGGAACATAAAGCATTACACTTCTCAAGGAAATGCTGGTTACTACATATTAGTTGCTTTGGTGCTCTCAAAATCGCTGTAGTGTTGACTTCCTAACACTTGGTGACCTCTCTCTTTATCCTAGTTGGACATAGTGCACTTGAGGAAGAAAGACTTACTGCTTATGCTGGAAACACACCTTATCTCCCTTGGCCAAAGCATTATCTAGACACAGCATCTGCACCTGCTGTACAGACCCAATTTTCAGCTGCAATTCTGCATGTCCAACTAGAAAGTCCCACTTTCAGAGCCTAGGGCCTCATGCATGAAGCAAACAGGCTGACATGAAAGCCTTGCACTTGGTAATGAGGATTTTAAAGAGTAAAATCTCTAAGAGAAAAAGGACTGAGGCAACCACAACACAACTGCCTGGAAGCTAAGTCAAAGCTTAGCCAAAGTCACTAGGGAGACCAAAGCTTGCTGCAGACCAAAGAGATTCTGTCCATGATCACACAGCACAAACGAGGGTGCACACTAACATCTGTTACCAGAAACCACAGAATATCAATCTGAAAGCTTTTTTGCTAGCATCAGTAAAGCTGAAGAGCCTTCCAGGATTGCTCTTCATTAGCAATTGCTATTGTGTTAAACAACAAATGTGAAGAGCCAAGATAATGCTGACTTGTTAGAACATGCAAGGACAAAGATGTGCTCAGCTTCCTATCAGCTGGTCTGTCCTCCAGCGAGCTGCAGGCAGCATCACAAGTGACAAGCTAGAGAGGCATCTTGGGTGAGTTCACCACGTGGAAACCCAGCTACCCACTGAAGTGATATTCCCCTCATGGCAACCACGACAAAGTAGCTGATCAAGGAGCCCAATAGCCAGCCCCTGGGTGGTGTTTATTATAGCATCTTCCCTCTGGACACACACAATAGGATAAGCTAGTCAAGGAACAGTAACCTGCAGCACAATCTGAAGGAGGCTGCAAGGCAGACTTGCTCTTACTTTGTCCAGCCAGAGGCAGCACCCATGGGTGGAAACTCTTCCAAGTTGTTAAGATTTAGCTGGCTGGGTGGGGATCTGGCAGAAACAGGAGGCACTTCACTCCGCTTCCTTCTCCCTACACCCCACGATGCACCATCACTCTTTCCGTCTTCCTCTTCAGTAAGGCAGTGCCCCAGATCCCGAGCTACTGGACGGCCAAAGGCACTGACTGAGTTGCTGCCTTTCCTTCGGCCTCGTCTCGCTGGCTGGGCTTCAGGTGTGGCTGTGAGGAAGCTGCCCAAGCTGGCCTTCTGAGATGACCGCTTCTCACCGTGGTTAAGGAGAGGGCTGTACCCAAAGCTTGGGCTGCTGCTGGAGACTATGCTAGGGAAGTCACCACAAGGGCTGGACAGGCTTGACCCAGAAAAAGAAGAGGAGCTGCTGGATGCCACAGCAGGAGAAAAGCTGGTATCTGTGGTACAGGTGGTTACTGAAGTCCTTTGGGAAAAGAGCTGCACACGGCTACTGGCATGGCCTGCCCTCCTTTCTGATCCTGTCCTTTGGCTTCCATGGGCCTTAGAATTAGGAGTTTTAGCAGGAGTAGAGGGTCCATTAGTCAGGATCTGGCTTGTCTGCTCCCTTAAAAAATTTAGCAGAAAAGGCACAAAGTCTTTCTGAAGCAAACTAAGAGATACGAGCTTCTCATGGATGTGGTTCTCCTGCAAGGGAAGAGGACAAAGCATTAACATAAAAAAGCTGCTCGATTCCTTTTGCCCATGTGCCCACTCTTTTAAGTAGTAACTGTGAAACTGCAATACCCAGTAAAAAACCAACTGGACTTGTCAAATCAGGTCACTGAAGTTCAAGGGATGCTAGCACTGCTCACAGATCTGAAGCTCCGTCTCCACACAAGCCATTCTGTCAAAAGTTTTCAGAAGGAGTCATTCACGTTGGTCTCTGACTAGGAAACAGTGGAACTGTTCCATGGAAACATCACTAATACTTACTGAAACTAAGGCCTGTGAAAATTGGAAGCAACTGGCACCTCTAAACCAGCATTTCAAAGACTGAAGCAGCTAATTCCAACAGAAAAACCTAAAATCCTGTTTCTTTAGGAATGCCACCCACTTCCACAGAGGGGTGCTGCAACAACAACCGTTCAAGCACTTTGACTCCTGCAGCACCAAACACAAGACCAAAGCTGCTCTTCCATTTCAATTAAATTATTCTGCTCCCATGAGACCTCACGGAGGTCGAAACAGAGATGGTGCAACTTTAAGGTACCTTAAGTTTATACTTATGAAACTTAAGACCCAAAACAAAACACAAACTCAACACATTTAAAATCTAAACAGCTGGTGCTGATCTTAAAAGGTAAATCTAGACAAAAAAGACATGCATAGTTCAAGGTTTTGCACACTGGGTACAATTTCTTTTGTTTCTAACACTGCACCAGGTCTCTCTTTCCTCAAGGTTGGATCCAGCACATTTACAAGAAGCAGCTTTCACAGGCAGCAACTTATTCCCTACTAATATTGAAGTAACTGCAGACATACTCCTGTTTGTGCTCACACCTCCACTAGATGCAAAGTCAAGAAAGCAAATACTATTTCTGAAGGACGTTCTTCAATGAAACCAGGCAGTGACAGTGTGGCCATGACTGGACTCCTACAATCCTCAAAACCTATGCCAAAATTCATATGTGACAGTATGAGACCAATTCAGCTTCCTGGATAAGCAGAAGACACCGACATTGCCTGGATGACAAGCTGAACAGCCAACACTCACTGCTTTAACATTCCATCATCCCGTGAAAAAAACACAGGTCAGAACGCAATCCACAAAGGTGTCTGAAAAACCAACTCCTTACCAGCTCCAGTACAAAACTGCCATGAAAGCTAGAGCAAAATGTAGCTTGCCATTTCCTGGAGTGCCCCCCCCCCCCGAGTTTAGAATCATAAAATCATAGAACAGTTGCGTTTGGAATTGATCCTCAACAGCCATCTAGTCCAAACCCCTGAAACGAGCAGGGACATAGAGCCATAGAATAGTTAGGGTTGGAAAGGACCTTAAGATCATCTAGTTCCAACCCCCCTGCCATAAGTAGGGATACCTCACACTAAACCAAGGCTCTGTCCAACCCGGCCTTGAACACCGCCAAGGATGGAGCACTCACAACCTCCCTGTGCAACCCATTCCAGTACCTCACCACCCTTACAGTAAAGAATTTCTTCCTTATATCCAATCTAAAGTTCCCCTGTTTAAGTTTGAACCCGTTACCCCTTGTCCCATCACTACAGTCCCTTGCATCCTTATAAGCTCCCTTCAGATACTGGGAGGCTGCTATGAGGTGTCCATGCAGCCTTCTCTTCAACTAGATCAGGTTACTCAGAACCACATCCAGCCTGGCCTTGAATGTCTCCAGGGATGGCACATCTACCACACCCTGGGCAACCTGTGCCAGGATTTTATCACCCTCATTGTAAGGAATTATTTCCTCACGTTCAGGCTGAATCTTCCCTCTTTTAGTTTAAAACCATCACGCCTCATCCTATCACAACAGGCCCCACTGAAAAGTCTGTCTCCCTTAGCACAGATGCACAATGCCAATTGCAGTCTGTGCTATGCACAAGGTCAGGAGTTTCTGCAGCTGACTTTCACAGCACAATCTGCTTTTGCTCATCTTCTCTGTGCAAGTTAGCAGAAGTCTGGCTCCTCCATGGCCAGATAACAGCAACCTGTCAGCAGTCACAAAGCTTCCTGCAAGCCTTTTATCCCTCACACTCCTCCCCAGCCAAGTGCTACCTGAGCTGGCAGCGGCTCAGGCTTCATAAACCTCCACAGGTCTGCTCCTGCAAGTCACAGCTTAAGACAACTTAAAGTGCTGGTCCCTTCTTCCCGCACAAGTTTAGGATGACAGCAGTAAGTGAGCAGTAACTCATGTGGGTGACAGCAGCGAGTTTTGCTTTTGATCACTATGTAACGTGCTCTGAGGGTCTTAAAACAGAATATGCTTTACTACAGGCTAATGGCTGGTGTCCCTGCCTGTGACGGGGTTGGAACTAGATGATCTTTAAGCTCGCTTCCAAAGCAAACCAGTTTATGGCTATCGGTGAAATACAAGCACTTACAGTCCATCTGTGGTTACAAGCCCTGTTATTACCGCAGGAACGCAAGCTCTCCAGCCATACCCCATCCGAAAACGCAGCCAGCAAACCCCACGAGAACCGTCTCCCAGCGCTGACAGATCCTCCCCAACACACAGGCGGCACCGGCCGCCGCCCGGGAGCCGCGGTGTTGTCTGCACCCATCGCCCCGGCTCCCCCGTTTCTTTCCGGGACGTTCCCCGCCATAGCCGCGGGAAGCGCCACCCGCCGTGTCCCCACGTTCCTTCAGACACCCGCCCCGCTGTCACAGGAGCCCAGGGGCCCCGGCACCGCCTTCGCGCCACGCTTCCCGCGCAGCGATCGCCAGCTCCCCACACCCCCGCCGCCCCAACCCGGAGCCCGCAGCCGCCCGCGCCGAGCGGCGCCGAGCCCGGCCCCAAGGATTTGAACGGCTGCCGGTGGCACCGCGCCGCCGCCCGCCTCGCCTTCCTGCTCAGAGCCCGCCCGCTGCTACAGGCGGAGCTCGGCCCCATGTCCCGGCCGCAGATGGGCCGCTCGGCGGGCCCCGGTTTGCCCCAAGCAGGACTCTCCCCTCACAGCAGCGCGGAGCGGCCGCCCCCAGGGCCGGAGCAGACAAACTTTCCCGCACGTCCCCGCCGCCCCGCGGAGGAAGGAAGGGCGGGCGAGGGGCGGGAAGGCAGGCAGGCCGCGCGGACGACATGACCCGCCGCGCGTTACCTCAGCTGGGCGGTGGCCGGGGCCGTGCAGGAGCCACCGCACCACGGCAGCGACCGCCACCTCCTCCCGCAGCAGCAGCTCCAGCACGGCCGCCATTCCCGGCTCCCGCCGCCGCCGAGCACGCGCACAACCCGCGACGGGGCGGGCCCGTCGTGCCCCGTCCCCACCCTCCCCTCGCCGGCGCGGGTAGTGGCGGGGTTCCCGGCGGGGAGGCGGAAAGGGGAGGGGCGGGGCGGGGCTGCGCGGGCCGGGCCCGGGCCCGGGCCCAGAGCCGGGCCCCCTCCCCATATCAACACGCGGGGCACGGGGCGCCTGCGCCGGTCCGGGCGCGTCTTTTCCTCTCATGCGCGGTATTTGCTTCCCCGGCAGAGCTCGGGGCCCGGCCTAACGGTGGCGGACGCTGGTCGGGGCCGGGTCAGCGGTGCCACCCCCTGCCGCAGCTCCGCGCCCTCCCGCCGGCGCCGGGCGGGGTGCGGCCCGGCCCCCTTTGGCGGAGGATGGCCGAGGAGTCGCCGAAGCGGCGCAAGGCGAATTTCAACGAGGCGGAGACGGAGGTGCTGATAGAGCAGGTGCTCAAGCACGAACAGCTGCTGTTCGCGGCGGGGCCCGGTCGCGCTTCTCCGGGCCAGAAGCGGAAGGTGTGGGAGCTGATCCGGCACAAGGTGAACCCGGTGGCCGCTTGTCCCCGCGATGTGGAGGACCTGAAGAAGCGCTGGCGGGACCTGAAGCGCCGCGACCGTAGCAAGCTGTGCCGGCTCTCGCAGGGTTGCGGGCCGCCGGCCCCCCCTGCCCTCGGCCTCCTCCTGGCCCCTGAGGAGATGCCGCCCGCCGCCGCGCCGCCCGCCCGCCGTCACCACCACCATCACCGCGCCTACGGCTCCCTGCTGCCCGCTGAGGCCGTGCCCATCGTGGGTGGCATCGACACGCTGGAGCTGCCCGGCGCCGTCGTGGGGGAGATGGGTGAGTGCGGGACCGGCCCCCGCACGCTGCCCCGAACGCTCTCCCCGGTGCCTTCCCTGCGGGAGTCCCAGCAGCCGATTCCCTCCAGGGGAGGGACGGTCTAGAGCGGAGTGGGCTGGGAGCTCAGTGCGTGCGCGCAGCGGGATGCGGGTACCAGCCCGTCCGGAGAGCGCCTGCTCTTCTTTCGCGTTTCTTCTTTGAAGTGCGAAACGTACATGTGCACACACAGACCGTGGAGGTCATAAAGGTGCATCAGAACAGGGTAAACCCTGTCTCGTAGTAGACGCCTGTCTGTGAGGCATTAGACCCAACCGCCTGTCTTCGCTTACTCTTGCAAACACAAAAAGCCGTGCCAGGGTGCAGGTGTAGGCAGTACAGAGTGCTGCGAGGACATAACTTTGTGTGTACCAGAGAAACGTTGCATTAGTGAGCTGGAAGGATTAGCTCCGGTACCAAGGGGTTTCTTGCAATTGCAGTGTTTTGGTAATGCTGTTACTGGTTACCCCGTGCAGATAGAGCTTGAAATGAGCTTGCAGTGAACTTTTTCTCTTGGAGCCTAAAACGCAGCTTCTGTGGTGGGGCTGGTAAAGGATCTGTAGCATGCAAATACGTGGTTAGCTGGTGAATGCATCTTTATAGTTTTCTTCCCATTTATTGAGGCAATAAATATTCTAAAACCATCAAAGATAATGCAGTGTGAGTTGCAGCATATTGGTTTGGGGACTGTTGTGTTCACAGTACAGAAATTTGGCAGAAAATCAACCTTCTTGTGTTCCAGCCAGTCCTCAGGGATTGGAGCAACTGGATGCAGCCAGACTTGATTTCTAATCATGACCAGTTTGACACTGTACGTCTGGACACATTCAATAAGAACTTTCACAATTACAGATTCACAAATAGTGAGGTTTATGGAAGCAACAGAAATACAGATTGGGAATTTCTGTTGATAAATTCACTTACTGTGTTAGTGCTAAAATCCAAAGGTAGCCAACAGTTAATTGAGCTGATATGGAAAAACTAATTGGTAATTCATTAAGTTTAGTTCCACCTGGGTATCACCCAATGTATTGGGAGGGTCAGATTTTACCAAAGAGGCATCCCTGCTTTGGGGAGGAGAGAGGAGTGAGCCCATAAACTTGTCTGCACAATCAGGTCACATTCTCATTCTCTGCCTTGGACGTAGAGTTCAATGTCAAATTTATACTTTGGAGAGAAGTGGAGGTGAGACTGCTGTCAAAGTTCACATTGCTGCTGCCATAGATGTTGGGGGGGAGAAGCCACTTTCTCACTTTATAGAATGTTTAGGTTGGAAGGAACCTTTGGTATATTTGTTGAATGTAAATGAGGAATAATGAGCATTTCAGTCAGGCTGCTCAAAGGCTATGGGTCTTGCACAAGGAACAGAACCATGAAACACTAGCAGCACTCCCTTTTCAACCTGCCTGAGGCAGCATTAAGGGCCAAGCAGCCTCTGCCTGCATCAGGGTGTTGCAGACACCATACCTTGTTAATCCCTTCACCACAGATCTCATTCCTACAAGTACTAATGTTATTGCTTAGTGGATGAGAACACATTTCACTGACCACAGAGGTCTTGAAATTTCTCACTGTCTCTTGTTTGCTTTTACTTATCCTCCCTCTCCTCTAGGGTTTAATGACGATCCTGGTCCATCTCATCAATCCAGTCTTGAGAAGACGAACCTCAAAGAAGAAATAGTAGTGAAGGTGGTAGAGCCAGAAGAAAGCTCTGAGGACATGGCAGTGGTTCCACCTAGCCAAGAACAGCTATCTTTTCTGGGGACATCAGGCGGTGGTTCCTCTGGGAAAGTAAAAGCCAAAACAAAAGGCAGGTCCCAGGCAGACCAAAATGAAATAACTGAAGAGGACCTGGTGCAGATTCAACAGACCCAGATGCAGGTGATCCAGTCTGGTTTTGACAGTGTCAACCACAATCTTCGTCTGCTGCAGCAAGGCATGCAAGATCTGAGTAACAGCCTCAGCATCATGGCACATACACTTGTTGCTATCAAAAACGTCTATGTGAAAAACAACACTGGCCCCACCACGTATGCCACCACCTCTACTCAAACCACGGCTGGGTACCTGAGCCCAGGATCCCCCCAGGTCTCCCCTGCTGAGGGCAGAGGTAGAGCGCAAGTGGCTGGAAGCAGCAGCAGAAGCAGCAGCTGCAGCTCCAGCTCCATGTCACAAGAACCAGGTCCTTCTGAGTTTCCCAGGCCCCCCCTGAGAACCATTAAGAAAGAACATCCGAATGGCTGCTACTACTTCTGCTTTGCAGATATGTAAAAACTTGAATATATGTAAAGTGACTGTGCTGTTAGGTGCTGTTGTATGTTCTGCTCCAGCCTGTGACTTTGAAGGAGCAAAATGGACTTGCCTCCCACATTTTTCCCAGTGGGAAACATTTCACTGTAGGTGGCATTAAACACTAGTTTCCAGTCTCCTGTTTGTTAACTCTGTTGAAGCTGGCTAATTTTAGTTCTGTTTTCTTTATCCTCTTACTCTCTAAAGAAACCAGCCAAAAAAAAAAAACCATTTATTTTGACTACGACTCTTGTCTGTATTATCCTTTGTTTAATGTGACCTTTTCAAAAATAAAAGGCATGAGAGTGGGGTAGAAAGTAACACTATGGTTACCGATGGGCAGGAGCTGTCTTACACAAGTTGCTTCATTTTTCGATTAAACAGACCTCAAAAGTTGTTAACTCTTTAAGTACTTGCTTTTTCTAGTAATTATAAAGTGGGGTGGTTCTTGTGGTTTTTAAGTCTGAGCTGTGCAAGGCATCACAGGAGGAGTTTGAAATCTGTGCTTACTCTAGGAATGTTTTAGGACTGAGCTGTTATTCATGAATGTGCTCCTCAGAATTCATACAGCATCGTTACAGTTGGCTGCAGTTCATTCCCAGCTTGTCAAATGCACCTTTCCCTCAGAGGCACTTTGCTTTATTAGCAGGGTAGACTCTTTCTTCTCACATGGTAAAAATAGAGAAATACAGCAAAAAATAGTAATTGATGAGCGATGCCTGGTTTTGACATGGAATAACTTTTCCCCATATGGTTTATAAGCAGGCTGTATCTTCACCAGATTTCAAAAGCCTTCTGGAATCAATGTCAAAATGTTTGAAATATAGAAACCAAAGAAGTTTCTGCATTGTTTTACATTAAATGGAAGCTAGAGTTGCTGTTAAACAAATGCCAGGAGGCAGCAGCTGACTTTGTTCCAGACCAAATGCTTCTGCATAGTTTATGAAGCTTTCATCTTTACCTGTTTGAGAGATGAGTAGAATCTTCCATTCTCTTAACTATGTATCAAGGAAGAATAAAGACAAGAGTTGGAGCAAAAAGTAACCTGTTAAGTGTCAACTCTGAAAAAAGCATGAAGGAATCATTTTATCCTAATGTGAAAAAGAAAAATCTCCTTTTCACATTTAGACAGGAGAAAGCTGATCACTGGCACTATTCTTGAGATGTACTTACGCCTGGTATGTAAGGCTTATGTATTACTCTGCACAATTCAAAATTAGCAGAGGTGCTGTGTTCCTATACCCTGTGCCTGTACTGGAGGGGAAACAAAACCCCTCTCACCTGCAACTTTGTTTGGTGACCTGAAAAAATCATGCAGAACCTCCTCTTTAAGCATTTTCACCAATATCAAAGCTTTATGGATAGGTTTGGCCTATAGCAATGACTATCTGCCTCTAGTTTTCCAGTCATTTGGCACAAGTGTTCCTGCTGCCAGACTTCAGGAACTACAAAATGGTATAAAGGATTGTAACCCAATTGTCCTTCTTCTACCAGCACAGGAATATGTAATCATAGGGTAAGATACGTCACTTCAGCAGTTGGCTTTGGCAGAGCTCTCTTTTACTTCTGCCCTTAAACCATTATGGCATGCCCACCAGAGACACAGATGCCTCAAAACCAGACAGCTGCTGCCTAATAACATGTGAACACAGGGTGGTCATGTTGTTAATGTTTCCCTTCAGTATTATAGATGGTGTAAAATATGCAAATATCTCACAAAATTAAAACATTGCTAATTGAGACTAATGCCTTGAAGTAAAGGCAGTTCTCATTTTCAGGTCTTCCTTAACAAAAGGAGATGGTGTGGGTCATAGGTATCACTACCTTAATTGCTGGTTTTAAAAATGGGAACAAACTAATCCTTCTAAATCTGGTTATAGAGTCAATGTTGTTAAAAGCTTTCTAAATTAACCTGTTGGAAGCATTATTTCTCTCCCCATTAGTACAGATGGGCTCTCTAGAGCAGTGCTTGCTGTAACTGCAGAAGACATCATTCATTTGTGTTTTCATGGACAAAGAAGCCAGTTAACGCTCCTGTGACATTCCAGGTGGATGAGCAAAATGTGATCTGAAGTTTACCTAGTCCTTTTGGGCAGCAGTTTGAGCTTGTCCGGGTTGCAACAGCCAGTTCCTACCTGTCTGGCTTTAGTGTTTCAATTCTTTCTCCAGTTGCTAATTCTCGAATTTCACTTACTACAGCATTTCTAGGGAGAGCTAATTTGGGTACACTACATGGCTTTCTCAGGTTCGAGTACAAGTTTAAATGACAGGCAGCTACAGTACAAGTGCAGAGAAGCACAGCAAGATGCCAAGAACAGAGTGGGCAGGTTGGATCTTCTGTATGAATGAAGATGACAAGCCAGACAATGCTAAAAGACACTTCAATGACCAGACAGCTACCAGACCCCAACATCAATCTGCCACAGCATCTATCTTTATTTCAATCTTGCTTTTTCCCCCACAGTCTGTCAGTTGTACTGCTAACGTATACTGGAGCCAGATCAAAATCACTCCTCCATTTCTGTTATGATCCACATTTAAGTATTTAAAATAAGAAAAGATACCAAGCTACCAGTCACCAGTACACAGTGTGCAAATTTGCTATTTTCATCTTCAAAGTAATGCTATTCTATTAGCATTATATATAGAGAGCATATATATATATATATAAATTGCTGTTTCTTCATATGCTCTTTCTGTGATCAAATGATGGTTCTGTTTGGAGCATCAAAAGCACACACCATTCAGAAGCATGCCATTAAATTTATGACTGCTCTTAGCAGAAGATGAAACATTGTTTTCTTGGAATGCCATTGAGTAAATTAATTCCCAATTTGTTACCTGTCATGTCAAGCAATTGGAACTATTTATACAATGACAAGAGCTAATGACATGATCATGAAGCTTACTGAAAATACTGCCAATGATTTGAAGAGGGGCAGAGCTGGCTTTCAATTTGCCTTACATACAAGGTGTGATGATGATAATGCTGAGCAAGAGATCCAGGGAATTTTCTCCAATTCTTCCGGACTTCCCTAAAAACCTTGTTCTGCTGCACAAAAAGCAGGCAGTATTTTCCACAGCATTGAAGGACTAAGACATGCAGGCACATAAGCCACAAATATAAATTCATATGGTGTATTAAACTCTACTTTACTAGAAAGAAATGATCTTGGAGGGAGCCAGAACAACTGGTAGGTTAACTCTGCATTTCCACATAGCACATACTGCTCAGATTCAGTAACTTCTATTTTTAATTTCTCTGCTATCTCCCACTTCAGCGTATCGCAAGGGGACAACAGGTTTCCTCAAGAGGCTCTAAAAGCCAGTGACTACATCCGGACAGCTGATCATCTCCAGAAAAATAAATCATGGTGGCCTCTGACTAAATACGGAATTTCAACACGAAAGGGATTAAAAAGTAGCAGGAGCCGGCTTTCAGAATGACAAGGCTAGAATCCATCATACTGTTATTAAAGTTGATCTGATCTGGCTATGATGATCATTTATTGTTTGCCTGAATACAGCCAGTATGGATAAGAGCAAGAGCAAATAGAAAGGGAGGTTTATGAGGAGGCTGGCTGAGTTTTTCTATTCTTATTAATATACAAAACAGGAACATATTAAATCAGCAAAACTTCCATCGATCCAATCAGTCTGACTTGCAATATGAGCATCTGACTCATGTTCCTGTAGCACCAAGAGACACTTGCTTTTTGCTTTTTTATAGTAGAAAAAAAATCACTATCAAAGCACTTTCACCATTTAAAGTACAGGGTTACAATACTAAAAATACTGGGAAAAAAATCAAGCGAAGCTTTTATAAATAAATCAATTATACAAACACCACCAGAACTGAAGTTTTGCATGCTGAATGAGTATTTTATTTAGAACCAGTTTATAAAAATAAAATACAAAATAATTTGAAAACAAAACTTAAAACATTGTACAAAGCCTTGATATGGTACAAATGAGAAAATAAATAATTACAACTTTATGTACAAATGACCATTACAAGGGCATTAACTCTTTATGTTCTTGAGCGCCTGAGCAAAATTAAAAGGAAATGAATGGCTTAGAAGATTTCCAAGGAGGGGAAGAGAACTGCGATTACTGAGCAAGACAATTTGAAGGACTCAATATTTGTGTTCCTCAATGGTAACAAACAATCTTGGATCTACTTTCCACTTAATTCCAGATTTTACTACTGAGTACTTAATTTCTGTGGGGGGACAATATTGTATTTTTAATTACAATACAGACTTCATTCTTTGCGGTATTGCCCAGAGATTTTAGTTAGCAGCCATTGTTTGGCAGCTTCAAAAAGTCAGTACTTGTCTGAAGGCATTGCTGGTGATTTCCTTAATTTACTGGTTTGGGTAATCATAGGTGAGCATTTGAAAATTGACATCAGTTAGCACAAGCACTGCAGCTCATCTCCAGGCTGCCTCTATAGAAACAGAAGTTGGGGAAAAATTTCGTATCTTGCTTTCTAGCCACAGAAAGAGGATGCAGAGGAGGCTGCTAAGGCAGGCAACCCAATCTCTAGTCATAGGAAAAAAAGATGTGAAATAGCCATAAAAATCCCACCACCTCACCTTATGTCAAACCTTTGTGACCTTGCCTTCCACACAGCAGATACAGATTTAAAAGGACCTGAAGCCAGGCAGACCAAACTAATTACACTCTATCATTTGAAGCATGCTGGTCTGCTGTCATTATAGGTCCTTTATATAAAAGTTAGGTCAAAGATCAAATAATCTCAAAAGGAAACAAACATCTGTAACTCAAATTAATTCCAGCTGAATTCCCACAGACAGCTGTGGATGATCAAGGCCTCATGAGTATTGTTTTAAAAGAAACCACTTTATACTCTTGGCCAAAGCCAGCTCTCAGCAGTAATTCTTACAGAAAAGAGATCAAAAGGCATGTCATGTCATAATAGTAATAAAAAAATAAGCATTTCCCAATTTAAAATACAGCAGTACAGTGAGTTTATCCCTTCAGTCCCTGAACAGGGGAAAAAACCTTAACAAAATAAGATTCTACACTGATTTTCATGAAAGCTTCACCTGCACAAGAACAGCAAGAATTCCCAAGGATCCAACCTCTTCATGTTGAGGAGAAACAGAAGCAAATTACATCAATGACACATACTAACATTTGGTTTTGTCACTACTACTGTTACAAAAGAATGTGTTACTCACAATGGAGAGTAAAATCAACCTCCATGTCCAAACCTGGATGGCTACAGTGATTGCCAAGTTACATGAGACTTCAAAACAGCATTCCTGTGCATTTTTCCTTTAAAACAAAACCAAACCCTCAAAGGTTAGTATTTAAAAGCCTGATTATTTAGACCATAGGAAAATGAGTAATAATTTTTTTTTTTTTTTTGGCATTTGACAGTATCTTAAGGTAATTTCAGACCATTATTACACACAATCCAGGCTGCCTTTTACATCATTTCTCTTTTACAGATGTTCTATGTAGGGAAAGAAAGACTGGCATCAAGCAGCCAGCTGAAGTATTCCTGTGTGAAACGTGTGTTTATGCGCTTTGCATGTATTAGCTAAGAAATGCATGACCTGTGCCTATGTATTGCATGTAGTCAAAACACTAAACCTCACTTCCTTTTACCAGCGTTACTGGTTACTGAAAACTGCAGTCATTGCAACCAATGACATGAGCCAAAAGCAAAAGAGCAAACAAAGTCCTCTAGTTTACCGCCTACTTGATTACCTAAAGAAAGTAAAATAAAAATGTTCTAAAAAGACTGTTCCACAAGTTTCAGAAATAGGAATGAGCATCCAAAGCTTTTATCAACTGAAGAAAGGAGTCATGGATAATCATCGTTACACAGCTGACAGTTCTATGACCACTCCTTAGAGTGGAAAAGCATACAGAGACTGCCACAGGGAATCCTGGTGTTAACCTAAGATACCTAAGTAGCCCCTTGCTCATGGAATTGACAAGATGGGCACAGCTTTCATCACCTCACAGGATCAGTCCTGCATGAAAAAACTAAGATCAATATATTACAGGCCTATAATGAGAAAGCAGTTTGACTTTGAGCTCTGTTATTCCCCCATTTCTTTTAAGAGGATTCCTCTCGTTTAACTTAAATTGGAGGCACATATCCCTAATTTGCCATTAGACCCTTACAAGAAATTAGAGTAATCACTTTTTTCTTACCAAAATTGTTGCCTTTTAGTGTTCTGCAAAATCATCCGATTCATTATGGAAAAATTATGGAAAGAGTCTGTACTGTACATGGCTTTGTCTACGTTCTCAAGGAAGAGAAAAAAGAAAGTATTTAGAAGCATTATAGTCAACTACTGCATAAATGTTACTGCAATAAGAAGGACTTACAGAAGTTTTGCCCAGGTAGGACTATAGGATCAGGCCTTGTAATATGGAAAAGACACAGGATCAGAACTAGTTTGTAGCAAATTATGCTAGATTAAGAGGAGATTAGAGCAAATCAAGACAGAAAAAGCCTCATCTCACTCTGGCAAATGATTCCAGTAAACAGGATGCAATAGCTGAGTCTGTTCCTATCTCTATGTATATACACACATATGTATGTATGTATATATGTTTCTATATAATATACAGTATCTATATAAGTGTATATATAGATACACTTATGTACAAATGTGTATTTATATATATAAAATCAAAATCGTGTGTTTTCCCAGCTATAGTTAATACCCTTATACTACAAATTGTAAATGACAGAGATCTTGCAAATCTTTTCCATATGAAAAATATTTCAAGCTACTTTTAAATATAAGGACCAGATCCTCCCCCTTTACATCAAGACTGTTTAGTGAGGTATGCGAGAAAGCTTGATCTCAAACATGCAGACTTTCAAGGCTAGAATATGTCCAGTTTCCCAAGACAGGATGTGGCTGGTGGCTGTGATGACTGCCCCGTGTCACTCTGCAGGAGTTTGTATCCTGAATAATTGTATAGAACTAGCAGTTGAGAGCTCATATTGTTCCTGCCTTTGAGCAGTGAAATTTTCTATGCTTACCAACCCTGCCCAAGTAGTAGATAGGTGCCTAGCATCATACAGCTTGATGGTGTTGCTCTACTGTATCCCATCTATTACTTTTAACAAGCTTTTACTTAACATTTGTAATTACTAATAAGATTTATTAACATAGATTTTTGAGGCTGCAACTTTGATTATACCATGCAATACTGCAGCGCGAAAGTCTGTGTGAAATATCAGTTCTATTTTAGGTTAAAGGCTTCACGCCTCTATTTCTCTAAAAGAAACCCAAAAATGCTCCAAAGTGCTGGCTACAACACAGGAAACACCATAAAGAGAAATGAGTGTGCAGCATCTGCATCTGCTACATGTCATGGCTCCATTGCACTGCCCTCCAAAGAAAGGGAGGCTTGAAGAGGACAAATCAACAGCTCCTTGAATTATGTTGCTTCCCAGCTAAAATCCCTGTGTAAGCTGCTAGGTGCTATACAGAATAACTGTAACTGTTGTATACAGTGGAGAAAAATCTTCCCCATCCCTGAAAATTTGTTCCTCTGTAAACCATTCATTCACACTCTGCACAACGGCCACACACATGTACATTGGTGTTTTTACAGTCAGTTGCATATTTAAATATTGAAGCTTACAGAGCTCTTGATGATTACACAGGCCCTCTAGAAATATTAAGCTAATATTTATGTGAGTTGATCAGCTGACCATTACCTAACTACATTAACTGATTGCTACATTAGACTACAGTAAGCAGTTCTGTAAACTTTTGAGGGGAGGATATCAAGCAATAACAAACTGCAGAAGAGCAGGTAGTTCAAGATAAGTTATTCACAATCAATCCTCTATCCATAGCTTCATTATTTTCTCACTAGATCCTGTTGGATCCACAGCAAAAAGCAACTGGGGATGTACAGTCCTTTTACCTTTTTATGCACTGAAAGAAGCCTGGGTCATCAATCAATCTCTCTGGTTTGGCATAGTTTCCTGTTTTTACATTGGCAAGTAGTTCAAGTACAAGTGAATTTCTACAGCATTGATTTATTTTACATAGCAATGTGTAATAATGGACATGTCCGTACTTTGAAGACAACATAAAAAAAAAGCCTTAGGTGTTATATTCTTTCTCACCTGTAAAGCAATTACCCATTTCTGGATCCTGCCACACTGGAGAGAAAAATATAAACACCTTAACTTCAGCATTTCAGGCAAGGATACATAAAGTTGGTACCTATTAAAATTGACCATGTTCACATAGGAAGAAGCTTATGAGACCATAATAAATGCTTTTCAGAAATAAGCAAGAGGAAAAACGATCATATGCTGCACACCACTTTAACAAATAATTCCAGCAGTGCCCAGGGCAAAAACATCACAATGGCATCAAATTCTTTTTATGGTATACTGTAAAGAAACATGAGGAAAACAGGAAGAGAACTATGGAATTTGTTGTTGTCACATTCATCTCTCAGGTACTCATTAACTGCCACTGCTCCTATATGATGAGTATTCAGAACAATTAAAAACTCACATTATGAAATAAAAATTAGTAACCACAAGCCCTATTTGCAACCAAAAATAAAATACCTTTGAGTCTCTGTTCTTTTTCCATATGCAAATGCACACACAAAATTATAAAGGAAAAAAGCAAGCTGCAAGACAAAACATTGGGTGGTTGAGAAATCAGCAGTCCTTCAATCTTGTACCAATGTATAAAGGCTATTAGAATTTTTGCATTCCAGAAATTTTAGGGGGGAAATACAGAATGTAATGCCAAAAGTACTCAGGAACTAACGGAAAGGGAACTGCATTATTTGTGGTCCATAAATTACAATTGAAAAATGAAAAAGAATGAGTTTATATAAGCATATACATATATGTATATATATAAATATTTATATTATATAATTTACCATGAGGACATGCAATTATTGGAATAGCACCTATTATACAATATAATACAAAGGAATAGACTTTCCAATGGTACAGTTTCTTCAGAAAAAAGCAGGTATATTCTACCTATTGCATTCATCTGTAGTGCTTGAAACCTGAATGAAATTTAAGGTTTCACACTGTGCTACATTACATATGGGAAACAATACACATATTCATAGTAAGAAAAGGAAAAAAACAAAATCAACATAGTCTGACAATGCAAGTGAAATCCAGTGCAGCTCCAGGGCAGCTTTAATGCAGCATTAGAATGCGTTAGCTCAGAGACAAAAATATTCCCTTTATAATCCAAAGGTATTCATTTGGCAGAAGTTAAATAAAAAAACACAGATGCTGGCTGGAGAGGCAGATGACTACAGCAAGCAGATCAGTAACTGACAAGTATCCTATGCACCCAGCATCCCTGCACCAGGGATAATCACGGAGAGCTGGCTGCACTCTTCTCAGGCTTGCATTCTTTAACTATTCGAGCCTGCTATTCTCTTCTGAGTATAGCAAAAGGTGCTGTACCATTATGCTCCCTACAGAGATCCTGTAGAGCACAAGGGATTATTAGTACCAATGAAACAAAGTTGGAAGAATTAAGACACCGTGGACTTCAGTGACAGACACTAATGTTTGGCTATCAAGGAACCATTTGGGCAAAAGAATAACAACAATCCAATGTAAAAGATACCTCAGATTATTTTCTGTGTATTATGACTAATATTTTTACCCGGATTTTGTAAGGCTGTTATGTGTATTTCTGTCACCTAAAGCTTACGAAGTTCACAAATCAGACAATCTCCCCATCTCTGTTTCATCTTTCAAGTTTTTATAAAACAAATAATAAAAAAAACAAGTCTTGGTTGGCAATCAACTATGTCTGGTAAGATCAGTGGCTTCAGTGATCCATAACTAATGGAAAAACAAAAGCCAGCATTGACAAGGGTTCTTTTTGCAGATAAGGGAAAAAAAGCTACTTTAGTTTTCTAATTAATTTTCTAACTTACATTGTGATTTATTGTAAATTTACAACATTCAATGAAGTGCAGACATCCCCTCCCTTTATCTCGTTTTCTAGATAGGAATGCTTTTCCAGATTCTACTGAACATTGGCTGAAGAACCACACTGAGACTCCCAGAGAAGTGTGATACGTAACTGAGAATCAGCTTCTCTGATCTTAATTAGTACTAAACACATCTCTAAAGAACACAGCTACAAAAGCATCTTGGGAAATGTTAATATTAAATTTTTAATGTTATCAGTGTCGAGAAGGGGCAAGATATATGATACTTCCCTAGGTAAAAAAATCTGTGCCACCGTAGACAGGGGACAAGATAAGCACTGAGTGACTCAGAGATGTGTGCAGCTCAAAATGAAGAGACTTAAAAGGTAGAAATACCACCATCTTCAAAACTGTGTGCTTTTTTTAAACTGCAAAGACATGCTTGAGCAGCACTTATCTCCCAACATGATGACGTCATTTTGGGAATAACTGTTTCAGGTTTTTCTTATGTACTCCTTGATTACATAAGGCCTTAAATAATTAGTCCAAATCTTCTAGCTAGCTAAACTAAAAACACAGCAATAAATATCCTTTTAAAACACTCACCTTAGAGATATTTTTTATTCTACATACAGTGCACCTCTTTGACTACTTAGTCATTCTTATCCTGGCCTCTACTTCCCTTCTTGTGGATCTGCTTGCTGCCTGCTCTTAGGCAATGCCTGGCCACTTATTTACACAGAATGCTCTTATGAATAGTTTATGATGCTTACTGTCTTTTAAAAGCGCAGATTCAACACCTTTTTTTTTAATATATTTTTTGATTATTTTTTTAAATACACAGTACACAGACAAAACATGCATCAGATTTAGGAGGAGGTTCTATACCTGTCAAGGCCCAGTTCCTATCTGCTAAGCTTAGTGGTTGATTTGCTCCTTCCTATGGGAGTCTTAGTGTTTGGGGAATGGTGGAAGGAACTGCCAGACCCTTTCAGACCATTCTTGCTTGGTTTGCTGCAGCAGTGCTCTTGTTGGCAGGACCTCCTAGAAGATGAGGAGCCTGAATGGCTAGGAGGTGATTTACTCCTCCCAAGATGCGGGGATGAACTCCTCTGATCATGATGGGGTCTCCCAGCCCGGGACGGAGAAGAACTGGCAGTACGGGGTAAGGAAGAGCTCCTAGGGGAGGCACTGGGACTGCGTCGGGGGATGACAGGGCTTTTGGGTGGTGTTTTTGGACTATGTGGAGATCCTGGACTTTTACACTGGGTAGAACTCCTTGGTCTCTGAGATCCATTCTGTAGGATTTGAGCCAGACGTGAGATAAGATCTGAGTCCGAGCTGCTACTCCCTAGGACTCTGTATCTGCGCAACCTTAAGAAGAAATGAAGAAAAATTATTTCTGTTCCCATCTATTCACTGAAGTTTATATAGAAACACAGTATCACTAGAAAGTAGAGATGACCTTTCATTGCAGAAAAGACATCTGGAGCTGAGCTCTCCTACAAGACAGAGGTGTTTGGATCTAGGCTTTGTATTCTGTGTTGCTTGAGTCAACACAATATTTATATTCACATAAACTCACTCACATAAACAGCCTAATGTTTACAGGATAACTGAAATTTCCTGGTGGTGCTGGAAGCACACTAAAAAGTAGTGCCTATTACCTCTGTTTTGGAGGTGTACATCCATTCCCGCACATCATTAATACTCTCCTATAAACAATTTTAAGGGATGACAAGGCACACCACAACTCCCTTCAGAAGATTTCACACTATATCAAAATTCTCCTTGTCCCGGTAATGTAGGCACTGAAGAAACTAGATCATGGTTGTCTGTAGATAGAATTGGCAAAAGGAGGCTTCCAGAGTTCACTCTGCCCTCCTTTAATTAGTGTTTTTACTTAGCCATGATCTGACCATAGCTACCTAACTCAAGACTGACAGTTGGAATCTCCAAACCTGAACACTTACGATGTATACAATAAGAACAGTTGAATTTTCAAAGGGGCTAGACAAGACAGATCACAGAGATTTCTCTGAATTTGTGAATGATCAACAGTTCTGGAAAAGTGGCCCAATTTTAAAAATACCCAGAACTGTAAAGATTTAGTTACAGATTGACAGGTTTCAAAATACTGAATATACATCTATTGATGTGTAAGGTCTAACAGTGAAGCAGGCTCCTTCTTATGTATCAGCCTTTCCTCATTTGTTCTCCAACAACATAAGATTTCTTAGAGGACTGAAGCCCAGCATTTTTTTATCAGTAGTTAGAGGTTGTAACTTCTACAGGATTACACACTGCACAGTGACTGCAGCCTAGCTCAAATCCATTTTCGGCCTGGAAACGTATCTGTTTTCTCTGCATTACCTAGCTTCTACCCCAGGTCTAGCAGGTGGTTTTCCTGGTGGTGGCCGAGGAAAGAACTGAGCTGAATTTGAACTGGTGACTTGATCAGTGGCTGCCCAGGACACTGGCCTTGGAATCTTGCTTTTTCTGGACTGAGGGCTGCTTGGAGATAAAGAGCTATCTTCTGTCTGCTTGCTGAAATGAGAGTCCAGTGTCAATCTAGAAAATGAGGATAAGACATCATCCTCAGAAAAAGGTACTGGAGCAGCAGCCTTTTTTTCCTCCAGTGACTTATCAGAGGCACTTGAAAGGTCACCAAGGAAAGATTTAAGTTGTCTCTTTTCCATAAGTAATCTGACCAAGTCTGTCTGATGGGCCTTTTTTAGAAGAAGCTTTTCCTTTGCTGAAACAGAAGAGGACTCTGAAGTTGAGTCTATCTCTTGTGCTAAAACTGGGATTCGGCTCTGCCTGAATACAAAAGGAGATTTAACCAAGTCCTTCTTAGATCGATGAGCATTCTCATTTTCTGAAATGCAGTGGAACAGTTCTCCATTTCTGGGAGCATTTTTCTCTTTTTTGTCCTCCTGATGCAAAAAAGTACTAAGGGCCACTTGGTGGCATTTCAAGTCTTGGATATGGACTTCTTCCGTATTAGAATGAAAACCGTTTTCCTGAACTGGTGCTGTTTTGCTTGTCTGTCTATTAACATGTGAGTTGGTAAGTCTTGGGGGAGAAATTTCTGATGTTTTAGGTGCTATCAATTTCAGGACCTCATCTTGATTTGGCATCACACTGATGGGCCCTGGCTTTGATTCTTCAGCAGCTTCAGTATTTGTAAGAGGTTCTTCCTCTGCAGATTTTGAGTTTCCTGGTAAAGAATTCTGTTCTTTGCTTTGCATTGCACTGGCATCCTCAGAGACCACTGGAAGCTTTTCTTCCTCAACCTCCTCTACAGGAATATTTTCAAGTTCTTTCTCTTCCTGTATCCCACCATGTTGTTCAGGTAGGTCCTGTTGGCCACAGTCCAGGACATGGACGCTTTCTTTGACAAGTCCTTCTGTGTCAAGCACCTCTTGGCTCATATTAAGTACCAAATCTGGTCTGCTGGCACTATCTGGAAGTGCATCTTCTGTCACAACCACACCTGGCAAACTTTCCTTTGGAGAGGAAATTTCCACAGTGTGTTCCATAGATGGAGCATCCTGCTCTCTTTTCTCCAGTTGGTGGCCATAATGAAAGCTCTCAGAAGCAGACTGTGTGGATGCCACTGAAGGTCTGGGTATTGTTATCTGCAGTGGAAAAATTGAGTAGGAAAAGATGAGAAACTCAGGAATGTTATACAGATAAGATTCTTTAAATATAATTTTTGATTCCATGTCTTCAACATATATTACATAATGAATCCTATGACTCAAAGTGTTCAAGTAATACTTAACTTCACAATTTACATTTAGATAATTAGGAAAAAAACCAAACCTCTATTATCCCTGGACAGAAATGTGTAACAGGTAAAAACAAGCATAAATCTCAGTGCAAAATGTTGGGTAACCAAGTAACCATCCTGGAAACCAGATCCAGCGTAAAAGATCAGCTTGTTATTTGTTTTACATTAGTTTGCATGCTCTTAGAGTAAGTTGTATATAAATATAAAATGCTTAACAAGTAGACAACAATATTTTTAGACAAGTACAGCAGATGAAGAACACAGTGAGGTCCAGATTCAGGAATGGACTTAAATTTCAACTTCTGCAAAATTTAGATAAAGACTTTATTTGCCAAATTAAATACATCCATACCCATAACACCTACATTTACATCCAGATAAACATTCCCGAGTACCCAAATTTTAGCTATTATGTTCCTTAAAGAAGCTTAGGTATTGTTTTAACTCAGCTATCTGGTTGGAGTATCTCCTTACCTAAGGTCATTAACAGATTCACAAACTAAATATTCACACATTTAAATCCCCTAAAACGTCTAATCCAACAGATAAGCATAAAGCACTCCTAAAACCCATATACCATATTGAATTCAAGTCCCTTTGTAAAACAGTTGGTTATGATGAGTACTGCTTCTAGTACATACTTAATTGCTAGAGCACATGCCCAGGAAATGGCAAACCTGCAGTCATGTCTCTCCCCCACTGAAGAACACAAGCCCACTTCCCCCAGTTCCCATTAAGTACAGACAAAACCAGACTGGAGTTGCTTCTCACCTTCTGCGCTGAAGTCAGGCCACTGCAGACAGAAATGAAAGTAATGAAGGTGCAAGGGTAAGAGAGCACTCAAAAAAGCGAGAGAAGTTTTATCCTTATTGCCAAGGGAGGAACACACTCTCATATGGAGTCCTAGATTCAGGTTTATACAAACTGGATAGACTCATTTGGTATAAACAATAAAACAATCAAGGATCTTTCTCTGCATGGACAGAGTCCACCTCCTTTTTCCCTTGTATTCTTTAGCCTCATGAATCTGACAATATTCATGAGTCTGTAATATTCAACAGGAAGTGGAAGTCTGAAGCCTGGGTTTAGACAGAAAAGACTTCCTTGATGCATTGATGGTAGAAGAGACAATTAGTGGCAGCCCATTTCCAGTGTTGCCATGATTCTGGTATGTTACAAGACAGATTTCACTTGGCCTTGCTGCAGAAATTATACATGCTGCTTAGTGGGCTTTTGAAAGACCTAGTATATTGGTACTACTGGGTGGTAGAAACCAAGTACCTCTGTCAGGACCCATAACAATTTATGCTGTATACTCGAACTTTACAAACACAGAACAACTCTCCAAAATAACTGCCAATGAAGGAGACATACTTGGATATCCCATGAGAATAGAACAGTTTCATTGAAATTCTTGATTATTTTTTTCATTTTTTCATAGTCCTATATAACAATTTCTGTCATTATGGGTGCACATTTACCTCCATGAAACACAAATGTCCAACTGATATTATAAACATTTCACTGGAACAAAACATGAAACATAAATCACAGGCATAAAGCTGAACTAAAGAGAGGACAATTGTGTTGAATAAATTATTTGCCTTTTCCAAACTTCTCACTTGATGAGGTAGGCTGGCTGCCAATTCAAACAACCAGGGAATCAAAAAACAGAGCTGTTTTCCATGTATCTAAAGGAGGGTGGCTTCCCCTAGAATAAAATGGTCTGATGTCCTCTCAGATTTCAGAGGTAGGACAACCTTAGTTACTTGCTTTTAGAAGGATATTTATCTCCTTGGTGTATTTCTAGAAGGGCTGCATTTGCATTTAAGTCCTCCTTTGTTCAAATATATTTTCATGGAAACTCTCTTTTCCTCGTGACCTCTCTCATATGTCAATTCCTGGTTAGGTGAACCCAGTTCTTATCTGAAGTTTATTTATATTTTCAACAGACTTTATATCCTTTGCCACATCTAGACAGAGAACTTCCTAGTCTTTCAGGTCTACCTTGGCCAACCCAGATTTAATCCTCACACTCAAAAAAAAAAAAATAAAA
>NDXB01012962.1:23306-67541 GCA_002631895.1 Agapornis roseicollis | reverse complement strand
CCCGTCGGTCTATGAGCAGTTCTGTGTCCATGGCTGCCCTGTTCCCACGAGCCAGACCTTTCCATTATGTGTGAAGAAGTACTTCTTTCTGTTAGGCTGAGCAGCCTAACTGATTGCATTGGGTGTAAATTCCCAGTGCTTTATCAACATGTTGTCACAATATTCAATAACAAATGCACCACTTCTGTAATTGCTTCTGGCATTCACCTATCTTGACTGAAACTGAAAACGAATCACCTCTCCAAGTCCTCATTCCTTGTAAAACTTGAATTGTAAATAAACGACGTGCATTTTGAAGTGTTAGACACCATTGTAATCTTCATAGTGAAAGAGAACTTTTGTTTCCTATTTGCTTACAAGTAGAGTTATTTAGAGCCTGTTTTCAGGTAGTTTACTATTAATTCCTTACATTTCCTATCAACACACTTCATTTGAGCCACATCCTTTCATATGCTGGACTGTTCAGTATAATTTAATTATTCTGAAGGCTAACCTTTAAAGATACCTATAACAGCTTGCTTTAAAACTCTTGGAATGTATAGCTTTGCAGCTTAAATTTCAGTCATTATAGGAATAAATGTTGCATCACAATGTTTATTCAATTGGAGTGTTTAATAGGCAAAAAGATGCATTAAAAGCAGAACTTGTATGGTTCAGCAGCAGAAATGTGAAACATTGCTGGCATAATTTGACACTTTTCAGTTTGAGCCTGGTGGGTGCTGTTGTGTACTGAGCTGGTGTTTCAAGAAGTTGGGGTTTTGATGGAAACACTGTTTACATGTATGAAGTAGTGCACTAAGACTGTGGATCTTCAATCAAACCTAACCTCTGTACAGACTAATGAAAATACTTCCTTATGGATCTAGTGAGAGCAAAAGTCTTCTCAAGGGAGCTGTCTGAAGTGAGCTTTGTTATCAGAAACATGGCCTGTCAGCTGTACCTTTTGCTGGATGCTGAAATCACAGTCCTACAGGCTGGTTTTAAAGTAAAATACACAATGCCCATCATTACATCAGTCCATCTGCTTGAAATACAAGAATGCAGCAATGATGAGACAAAGCCCTTAATCCAGAGATTCCAGGCAATGAATAAAAAGGCCTCACCTTTTGTAAAACCTCTTACATAACTCTCAAACATTCATTACTGAGCTGCTTTTTGTTTAACTGAAACAGCATGAAGTAAGAGCCAATAAGGATGACTTAAGAGCAGGTANCTCTTACATAACTCTCAAACATTCATTACTGAGCTGCTTTTTGTTTAACTGAAACAGCATGAAGAGCCAATAAGGATGACTAAGAGCAGGTAGAGTCCANAAGCCCTTAATCCAGAGATTCCAGGCAATGAATAAAAAGGCCTCACCTTTTGTAAAACCTCTTACATAACTCTCAAACATTCATTACTGAGCTGCTTTTTGTTTAACTGAAACAGCATGAAGTAAGAGCCAATAAGGATGACTTAAGAGCAGGTAGAGTCCAGATAAAAGAATATCTGTATTTTGCAAAGCAGTTGACAGTATGACAGAACTGGTTGGACATGAGATACTGCTCAGTTGTTCTGACTTGCCCTAGAGCTCCTCAAGTACAGCCTTGTGACACTTGGGATGCTTTGGCGACAGTCCCTGCTCGTAGTTGGTCATCATCTTGTCCTGCTTGGTTAATGATGTACAGTCTGATAAGCTACCTGGCACAGGTCTTTCTGCTTAGTCATTGAGCTGGTCACTGCTGAGGGAAGGGATCAAGTTGCAAAGAAAAAAGAGCAAAAAAGCAAAAACCCAGCCCTTGTCTCTAGCACATTAGAAGAAAATAAAATCTGAGTCACACTGCTTTTGTGACTCACATTTTCCCCTTCCATAACAAGTTCTCTTTGTTTTCTCTGAAAAATTATTGGTCTTACCAAAGTGTAAGACTTCCTTCCTAAGAGGCACAGATGCTTAACATTAAGCTTTGTCTTGTGTTACTGCTTGTTCTCTCTGTAGTTTTTATTTATTACTGTTGTTCTTTGTGATGCATCATGTTGTAACATAAAGATTAATACTTCAAATAGCATTCAGTTCCTCAGGATATGTTATGGACTAACTTAAAGAGTCAGATGGTTGGGTCTGCTGAAGGGTAGGTTATAGCCTAGTCTAGCTCCACTATGACAGCCTTCCAAAGCTCAAGGTTTTGCGCAGCATTAACAATTGGGCCTTTTTACGCCTAGCTCTCTTCCTGTAACAGCAAAGCACATTATACAACATGAGCACAGTCTATACTTAATATTCTGGTAAAAATTACAGAGCCATGCTTACAGGCATTGTTAGAAGATACTATATGTGTTGGATAATGTAAGACAGTGGAGAAAGACAAAAAACCCTTGAAACACTGGGGGAGGATTACGTATCACATTCAGTTGCAGTAAATAAAAACAAACACCACCATTATGCAAGAGTATTTTTATTTCCTGCCTTAAATAAAAGCACGTTACTGATCTGAGGTAAACCGTTAGTAGTTTGCAAGGAGTATAAATGTCTCTAAAAATAAAATCTCAACACAAGAGTCATGGCAAGGTTTACGTTAATCTCTAGACCTCCCCTGGGTAGTTCATACAAGTACCACTTTATGCAAGCCATCTGGCTCAAATGACAGCATTCTTCAGTTGGAGGCCCAGTGTAACCCAAAGAAAATGCCATGGCAGTGTTAGGACTAAGGGAAAGTTGTTTGCTCTCACCACAGATGGTCTTAGGCACTTTAGCATGTTGTGTCAACTTGTTTAGGAAAGCTGCTGTTGTGCAATGCACTCTACTTCCAAACAGTTTTGCCTAGTTTACACCTTCCCACTCAGGACTCAGTTTATCATTTTGATCATGCTGTGAAACTGAAACAGCTTGGCCAGACAGCTGAACCAGAGAAACTAAACAGGGAGAACTACCCCAGACGGGCACCTAAGCAGAATCACCTGGACAAGACATATGAGTGGTCAGTTTTGCACCTGATGATGATGCTGAAGCATGTTTATATCTTCCCTTGGTCAGATCCATTTACCCAGCATGCTCTGGGAGGAGACTAGGTTAGATAGTCAGAACAAACCTAGTAATTAAGCATAGGTGTGAGCTAGGAGAGCAAGTAAGTTTAAAGCAATTAAAAGGTCAGGTCCCGCAGGTACAGCATTGCAGGAGGTTGTGCTGTTTCTTTCAGTGACAACCTTCCACAGCAACAAAGGCCTCAATGCTGAAACAGCTTATACCTTGTTGTTTTATTCTGTATAGGAAACTCATATGCTGAACAGTAACATTTTTCTGCTGGTTAAAGCTGCATGTGCAAGGGCACTTGTTATCACACCATACCAGCAAGTTGCCTTTTTTAGGCCTAGGAATCAATTGCAGCTTATCTTCCCTGTTTAATACCATTTCATTAAAATTCACAGAAGAGTTTTCAGTAAGAGGAAAAATAAATGAATAGTCCAGTTGAGTCACACTTTATGATGTGCCTGGTTTTTAGTGATTTCTAGTTACACCTGGTATCTTAAACCTTCATAACACTTCAGATGTGCCTTAAAAGTGAATATTCATCCATGCATCATTATGCACGATTGAATATGTCAAGTATTCATCAATATTATTTTTTTAAGTATCTAGAAGTGATTTAACTTCTCAAACATTCTTACCTTTTTTAAAAGCAGTTTCTTCTGTAAGCTGCTATGTAACTCCTTAACAGCCAAATCATCTTACCTAATATTGAATGACATTGCATATCAAATGAGCATGATGCTTCATGGACAAATGAAATATAGTCCTTTTTTCTAAAGGAATTACAATCCAAGGCCCAGATCCCACAGAATGAATGTGAAACAAGATTTAGTGGAATTTGTGTTGTGTATGTGAAGTTACTCTCGTGCTTGTGTCTGCAGTGCTAGGTTCTGAATTAAAATCTGGATTTCAGCTTACTCTATGCTAAATAGTGATAGAGGAAAACCAGGAGTAGTCCTTTATTGCCAAAATTTGCTTTACCAACAGACATTTTTGTGCATACTTCAGATATGCAGGTTTAAAGGAAGACAAATCTTAGGCCTTTAGTGGTTTACCACTGAATTTGAAAAGAAAACCTTTGAATAGAAGCAACCCAGTGTAACTCTGGACCTTTTGTAAGCACTGCTGGTGTTGCAACTTATAAAAAGAAGTGGAATGTTACAAATGATCCTTTACAATTCAAAAACAGATTGTTCCTCGCTGCACTTTCTAGTCTTTCTTTGCATCCTTGGCATCTTTCTCTTCTTCATCAGAGTATACAGTGGGTTCCTCCCCCTCCTTCAGCAGGTTACCAACATGGTGATACTTAACTGGGGGAGAAAAAAAAGAATGCAAGTCATTGTTCTGCCCTGAACTTGGAGTTTTTTAACTTCTCTGCCTGATTCCTGAATTGACAGAATGCCTATATTACAATAAACAGATCTCAGCGATTTGTTCCAAACACTGGGGGAAGCAGAAAAGCCAAAATCAACTACCTGAACTATTATTAATGTTGTAGTAAGTGTAAAAAACACAAAAAGTGAGTGTGTTCTCCTATTGCTTAAGCCAAAAGACACGTGTAAAATGAAGGTCTCATCCAGCTAAAGAAATAGAATCCTGGATTAGATTATTTCTCTTGCCACAGCCAAAGCCATTTTTTCAACCAGTGGCATTGTTAAATTATTTAGGTTATGTATTATACACAGAGGCAGATACATGTGTGCATACATGTACACAACTTTCAAGGGCTTTTATTTTGTGTAATGCATGTTGAAAATACCCAGTAGGTCAGAAGATAGATCCTTTCTCCCAAAGATAAAGACAGATCTATTATCCGATTATGCAGCTAAGCCTCTTACTCTCTTTCTGAACATGTAAAACTGCTAAGATCATATATGTCTAAGAACTGAGAGCTATGCTATGTTGCTCATCTGTCACCTTCAACAAAGCAAAAGATGCCTCTGGCTACAGGTATTTCAGACTAGTGGTGTTGTTATAATTAGTAAGAATTTAAAGCAATTAATTGCCAAATTTACAAGAAACGTAGTAATAAAAAGAGTACAGTTTGCTGTCAATCCTGATGCCCAACTCTTGAAAGGTAGATTTAAACATTAATTGAGGTCAGGTATTTGGTAGCATAGTTCTATGACATGTTTGTTAGCACAATAAAACAGCCATTCAGTGTGGCATGATTAACAGTCTTCATTAAGACAGGAAGAGCACCAGAATAGTAGGGGCACATCAGGTCAGGACTGAGGTTCTAATGGCATTATGTGGAGGAAAGCTCCATTCTAGCTAGTGATAGTAAATCTTTCATACCAAACACCAGACTTAAAATAACATTTGATTTCCACTATACTACTTTTGTATATGCAATTTCCATCACATATACATATAAACGTTCATCAAGAAGAAAAATGGATACTAGGTTTTGTCTTGTCTCAGTAGGAATAATCCCTTTGGTGCTCACTTGCCTAAAAGGCAGCATGAGATACAAAGGAATAATTTTTCATCAACAGGATACACAATAAGAGAAAAAAAATGATGATACCAGTGGGCATGCCCCACTACAAGCGCCAACTCAGCAACTTCCACAAAACTGTGGTTTGGAATTCTCCTTTTTGAGCAGCCAGTTGAGGCACACAACACAGAACAGCTGGAATTGCCTTTTTAAAACTTTTAATACTAAGCATAGAAATACAAGGCAAATATGAAAGTGAATTTCTTCTGTTAATTTGAGAACAGACATCTCAAGTGTGTAAGTTGCCTTTTTTTCCTCTGGCACTGTGAACATCACTAACACAGTAATGACCAGGCTGCCTGCAAGCACAGAGGTGGTATTTACCCTTTCTTGATCACCCGCTGGGGGAGAAGGTCAGCTGGATACAGCTGTCTGTGAATCTGATAAAGCTACCACAAGACCACAAGCAGAGTCACTTATTTAGAGTAAAAAAAAGTTACAAAAGCAAAAAAAAAAAAAGCCTAGTTTAAAGTCTTCAAAACTGAAAAAAAATCCAAGAAGAAACAATTGAAATGTTTACTCTTATTTCTGAGAAGCTTCATTTCTCAGAACATTAAAATCCAATCCTCTCTATAAATGGGGTCTTAACTGTATCAAAAACATGCTCTTAATTTCCAATTCCTGTCCACTTTTTGTGTAGTCTTATAGATCTTGCCTATGATGGAATGCTTCCGTCTCTCTCAGTGTTCTGTAAGGAGCAGAGGGAGGAAGAATGCAGAAGGAAAACGTGGCATTTCTCTTAATTCTTTTGAATAATGGTAATTCCTGTAATACTTTGCAAACTGAGGTATTAACTCAAAGTAAGTTTCCAGACTGATGCTTCCAGCTGGTAACAGCCTTTTAGCTGTTGCTTCCCTTACTACACACGAGTTAGTTACTACTTTGTAAATTAGTTTAAAATTGCTTACAAGTGAATTGTGACTCCCAGTCCCTCAAGGTCTCTTGCTGTGTAGCATTGAGATCAGAGAGGTCATCATAGTCATCTCTCAGAGCCTTCTTATCCAGGCAGAAAGTGGCAAGACCTCGGGATGCATCTCTTCCAGCAAAAACCCCATATGGACCATCTTTAAAACAGAAACAGAATTATTAGAGAAGTAATAGATGCTGTGTGACCACAGATCAGAGTCCTCAGACTCAAACAGAAGATCAGCTCCTACCCTGATCTGTGGGTCAGAGATGCCTCAATTTTCTGACATGTTTTAAAGTTTTATTCTACTTGGTAATGAAGGGAAACAGAGGAAGATGACAAGAAATAAAATCATAGTAAGAGATACTGAGTTTGCTGAAACATCAGGACAATAAGCCACACAATGGTGTGTGGCACATACAAACAAGGTTAAGAATAAGTATACAAATTGAGAAGCATAGCCTCAGAAGGAAGAACAGAGGAAGATTTGTAAAGACTGAGGTGAAATGGAAGTTTTCTAAAAGATGCTCCTGACTTAAAGAGCTGAAAGGATGACTTGACAGAAAATATGGGAGGTGATAGAAATTATCAACTTCGAACATCTATTAAAACTTTCAAAATGCAAGATGAACTCAAATGACCAGAACTTGCAACCTGCAGTAAATCAGAGATATCAAGGCAGGCTCTTGCTACACTTCATTAAAGATTAACTTGCTTGCATGACAAGCTGAAAATTGAGATATGACATGTTGCAACTAGACACTGAAAGTTCTTTGTCAGGAAGCTTAAAGAAGCTGTTAACTTGGGTTACTGTAGAGAGCATGACATCTCCCACACCTCCCAGAGTGAGCTTTTTCCCAGCCTCATCAGAACACTTTTAATGCTTTATTAAAATGAAAACCCAATTGAGCAAACACTGTGATGAACCATCCAGCAATTATCAAATTGCAGGCAGCTTTTACTGTTGTCAAAGAAGGTGGCATCCAAAGCATGGTCCTTAAGTCAAGTGGTTTTTAATTTGCACAAATACAAAACTGCACGTCTAACTCAGCCTGACTGCTGCAGAATGCAAAGTTACAGTCAAGCACCACTCAGTGACAGTCTCCAGCCCATGTCTGGACCAAAAGGAATAATCTCATCATGCTTCCAAATACAAGTCTCCTGCACTATTCTCGTTGTCTCTTGAGTAGTGCTGGCAGCTCACTATAGCAGGTACCAGCTCTGGACAGCTCAGGAGTGGTTATATGCCAGACAGATCCTCAAACAAGTTAGCAAGTCCCAGTGAGACTTAACACGAGGCCTCTGTTACAAATAAAACCCCACGTCCTATATAGGTGATAAAACTCTGTCCCCTGGGTGCACCTAGTCCAGCCACCTCATCGCTAGCTGCTCTGCAAGCCCTTGTGTAGCTTACTCAATCTTTGCTCGTTTCAACCGCCTGCACTCCTGATAAGAAGCTGGTTTAATCTAAATTGCTGGGTATTTAGTATAAATATGCAAAAGAGTGATGCCCACTAAAAATTGGAAATGGAATGTAAAAATTGAGAAAACACTGCTTCTACTGCCCTGCATCAGGCAAAGGCACCCGAGAGGGATGAAGCCATCCAGCCCAACAGCGGCACAACCCACCCTGGGAAAATAAAAGAGAATCATGAACAGACGTGGGCTGGCAAAGCCGGCGCTTCCACAACAGCGGGGCTCGGCTCCGGAGCCAGGCAACAGCAGTAATCCTGCCCTCCGCCCCACTGGGCAGGCAAACAGGCAGCTCTCCCAGCGCTGCTGTTGCGTGATCCTGTCACAGCCGAGCCGCGCACACTCTTCCCAGCTCCAAGAAAGGGATCCCTTCCAGAGCTCCGGATCCCGAGCAGGGCCGAGAGGGCGCGGGCAGCTTCGCCCAGCGTTCACCCCTCAGGGCAGGAGGCGGGTCAGGCATTAGCGCGGAGGCCGCCGATCCCCGAGCCGCCAGCCCGGGGCTCAGCCCTGCCCGCGGGGCCTGAGCGGCGGCCGTGCCGCCGAAGCCACCCCGTGATCCCTCCGTGCACAAAGAGCCGCGGGCTCCCGAGCTGGGCCCGCCCCGCCGCCCTCACCGGGCCCGTAGAACTGCCTGGCGCGGGTTACGTCGAAGACTTTGCCGTTGATGGCCATGAGGATGCGGGGGTCGCGCACCCCGTCGTAGAGCCGCAGCTGCTCCAGCGTGAAGTCGCGGCGCTTCATCTTGGGCAGCGGCGGCGGGTCCGCCTCGCCCGCCTGCGCCGCGGGCTGGTCGCCCCGCAGGATCCGGTAGAGCAGGAAGAGGCAGAGGCTCAGCAGGGTCAGGTTGAGCGGGGAGCTCACGATCTCCAGCAGCAGGCCGCCCCCCTCGGCCGCCGCAGCCTCCTCGCCAGCCACCGCCACTTCCTCGCGGGCCATCGCGCTCGCCTGCGTTCCGGCACGGCGGGCTCCGAGTCGCGGTGCAGGGGCGGGCAGGGAGGAGGAGCCGGCCCCCTGAGGGGCAGGAGAAGGGCGGTGCTAAGGGCGGGTTGAGGCGTGGCTGCCGCCTTCAGCGAGAGGGGCTCGGTGCCGGATGGGTCTTGGCGCGGCTGAGGCAGTAGGTGGTGGTGTGCGGCAGGCGATGGCGAGAGCAGCTCGAGTAGCCAGCGGCTCGGCTAGGAGCGCTGTGCAGCTGAGGCGGGGACGGCTCCGCGGAGGGCGCCGCTGGCCGCCATTCCTTTGCGCGGCGGCAGCGGGTCGGGCCGGGCCGGGCAGAGTAGAGTCAGGGCGCTGCGGTGGCCGCTCCGTGCAGCATGGTCTGACAGAAATGTTGGTCAAAAGGATCTTGGGGTTGTGTTAGCCGAGTGCTGGAGCTGGTGCCGGCCTGCTGAGACACGGCCGGTGCCTCCCCGCACTCCATCCCTCTGTGCGAGCCGTTGCTTTCCTGACGGAACAGCATCTTTTTGGTATGACCGTGCCGAACTCAAAGTAGGACACAAGGGAGGAAATTGCCAGAGTTCTGGGTTTCCCCATTCAGGTTCATACTCCCTGTACCCCAAAGCCACAGAAACAGCGAGCACAAGGCACTGTTATAACCTTAGGGAGCATCCAGTTGTGGACTTCTCTATTCAGGCTTCTGTTCAGTGGAAATTCTGGTGAAGTAAAACTTAAGATGAAGGAAGTATTAACTTGATGTATCTACTGAATATGGTGTTTATATGGAGCAACTGGAGTGCTAAATACAGCTAAGTGCTACTGGTATTGCCTACTCCTTGGTATCAGGTGTGAGAATGCAGAAGTGATGTTTTGGGTCAGAGTAGTTGTCTCTGCAAATTGTGTCCTTGCCATCCTTCAGAAAGAACCCAAGCCAGTGTCCAGTCAGAATATCATCAATTCCTCCACACAAGCAAGTAGCATCACTTGGGGTATACATGTAGCAGAAATGCAGCGTACCAGCCTTGAGCTTGCAGTGTAGCTTGGCAGGTGGTTCATATCCCTGCTTCAGTGGCTGAAGGCTGCTTTTACTGAACCTGTCATTGCGACATTTAGTGAAATAAAACCGAGGTAAGTGAGTGTAATTTAATTTCTAATTCTCAATATTAGGAAGCTTTTGACTCTGTGAGCCACTGGGGCTACTGATGAGAAGATTTTTCTTTCAGGATACACTCAAGACCTCTCAGTACTAAAGTACTTAAACATGTTGGTGCTTGCAAGATACAGTGTTTGGATCCACCTGCTGTCTGGTTTGATAAGGTCGTTGTCTTACTGATCTGCACTTGGACATTGATCTGTCCTTCCATGGTATACACTGACTTTTGCTTCCACCTGCTGTGTAACTTGGAAATCTCATTGTTTCATTGCCCTGGTGACTAAGATATGTATCTTGTAATAAAGTAGGTCTGTGCTTTGGTCCCGTTTAGGATAGTAGATAAATCTCTGAAACTTTAAAATACTCAATCTAGGAAATTTATTACCTGCATGACAGTTACTTCTGCTCAGTGTAGACATGACAGTTACACTTTGTTGTGTTGATATTACATGTTAGAGGAATAGGTATAGAAAAAACAGCAATTTGAAAGGATTTTTTTTTTCTTTTTTTTTTATAATGCATTTGGTTCAAGAGAGAAAAAAACCAACCCACAAACAACAACAAACCAAACAAAAAACAGACTCCAGAATAACTGAATGTGACCATGAACCAGACCCCAAGGGAAGGGTAAAACCCGCTCTGTTTCTGCCTAGTATCCTAGAGAGGTCATCCAAGAACAGTTCATTCTTAGATAAGGAAGGGCCAGGAAATACTGCCAAGATTAATGGAATCTCCAGTTATCTACCCCATGAGCACTGGTACTGCAAGTTACAGTTGCCCAATCTCTTTTTTCTTCTTTTTTCTTTTTTTTTTTTACCTTGAAGCATATAAAAAAATATACGCCTCAGAATGCATCTTTCTTAAGAGAAAACAAAACCAGATATTTATAAATAAATGGAGATAAATAAAATGATGGTAAATCAATCTGAATGATCTAAATTCATAAACCCTGTGTTATACATTTCTTGCTAGTGAGTTTACTTGGCAATTCCTTCTAAGAGAACTGAGGTTCTACTCAGAATGGAGTTGGCTCCAGTTCTGGTAAAATACCACAGGCATTAGCTATGGTCCCAGACAAGTTTTCCTTTCCATGCAGTAGACAACAATAGTTTCCTCCTTGAAACCGTTCTGTTAACAACATCTATAAGATGAGTTGATAAAGCAGTTTCAATATTATGCTGTCTTCTTATTAATTGAAGAAAGCATTTGAGCTCAGAGAACTTTCATGTTCTTGCAAATAAGAGTAGTTAAGTTCTAAAATATTCCTCCTTGTGTTTTTGATAAACAGCATCTGTTAGGAGATGGAGCAAAGTTAGCTCTACTACACCTCAGCAGTCCTCTTACTGCTTTATTTCCTCTTTGGAACTTGTCTGCTTGTTTTACTGAATCTTTTAGAGCATATTTAATGCTTCTAAACAAAGTGTGCTTTGCCCACTTTCCCCATGGCCTTGGCTGCATACACGGGAACCACATTGTTGCCAAGTTGATTTGGTCCTTGTATTCTTTCATTGCTCCTTTGGAAGACCTCCACAGGAATTATTTTCTCTAAGTTACCTGATTGACAATTTTAATTCGTCTAGTCCTCGGATCAAAAGCATAGACCATCTTTGTGCCGGACTCCTTCTTTAGTTTTTATTTCCATCTCCATCACATTCCTGTTTATTTTTCAGTTGCATCTTGACTTTCTAGCATGCTAAGTGTGAGAAGAAAGAACTTTGCAATGTGAAGATGACATCGTGCCAAAGGCAATCAAGATTCTGTCATTCCTGGAGATAAATGTGTAAACATCTGCAGCGTAAAGCAGCTCCAGATGGGAATTTTTACCAAGTGTTAGAGAATGTGTCAGTGCAGGGATTAGAAAGGCAGAGGCTGCTCACACTGGAGAATTGCTTTTCTCAGAAACATACTGATGTGAGTTTGCAACTAAAATCTTCCCTTGCAGTCTCATCTTCCCCTTTGCCTACTTGTCTTCTAGGCTGACAGGACTATGGATTTTGATCCAGTGATGCCAAAAAGGACTGACAATCGCTGTGACAAAGCTTGCTTGGGCAGTGTGTACAGCAGCTACACTAGGAAGTCTTGGAGATGTCTCAACTGCAGATGAAAATCTGGGTGTGAATTCTCAGTATGGGCTCTGGTTTTGAAAGGCAGCAGATGTCAGAACCAACCTGGACAAGCTGTAGATACCTCTGGAAGAAGCAAGGAACAAAAGAAAACATAAGTCTGCTTGTGGTTCTTGCGATGTGACAGTCTCAGTATCCCTGGAAAGCATGCTGGTTGACACTGGAAGAGTAAGTAAAATCCCTGGCTTCCTGAAAATAACAACTTGGATTTGCTTACAGGTCTGATGAGCCAGGAGGGGTTTATGTAGTAAAAATAATTGACGACACCAAGGAAACTTGATGCATTCACAGATTGAGCCAACTCAGTAGCCCTGTTAGAGAGAGTAGGAGATGTGATCTCTGCTCCCTTGGTGTCCGATAGGGAAATGGTGTCTATTGCACGTACCTCTGTGCTTCACAAGGACCAGCTTTTACCCACACCCCCTTCCCGGCGGTGTCCGTACGGCCCCGTTCGCCCGCTCCCACGGGGGAAGTTCCCCTCCCCCCCCCCCTCCGCCTGGTGCGAGGGAGGTGGGGCCTGCTACCTGGTGCGCTAGACCCGGTGCCCGGGGCGGCGGGTGCGGAGCAGCGCGGGGCGCTCGGGCGGCGACCGGTGAGTGGCGGGGTCGGGGCACGACGGGCACGGTGACGGGGCGCGGCTCCGTACCCGCCGGCGGCAGCGGGAGGGCTCCTGCCCGGTGCTCCCGCCTTGCCTTGCCCCTCGGAGCGGGGCTGCGGCGGCGAGAGCTGGGGTTTGGCGGCCGTGGGATACCGTTGAGGGGCGTTTCGTGGCGTACTCGAGCGGCGTGAGATTTCAGTGATGCACCCTTTGTTCACATGCTCTATTCACCGGCTGCTGCCCGAGGTCTCCTTACTGCTCCCGAGAGTGTGGGGTCTGTCGTGCATCCTAACTCACAGCCTTGCGGTCTTTCGGTGACAGATCTCTGCAGTGTGTGCCCTGGAACAATGTTTTAACCGATAGTGGTTAGCTGGAGTAGTCACGGTTATTAATACGAGCTGGACTTTGTTTTGTTTCTTGCATCGTTAGTGGAGTTGCTGGTTGTGTCCCAGGTGCAGAGTCTTAAGGCTGGTGTTGGGGTCTGGAGAGTCCATGACATCTCAGAGCACGTAAGCAGTAGAGACGTTAGAGAAGTAGTGGGGTCTTGTAAAGGGAGCAGGTCTGATCCGTAACCTGCAGTGGAATGAAAACACCCACTGTGTCGTTTCTTTCACAATTATTTTCTGATAAACGCCATTGTTTAAGAGCTTGATCTTACAAACAACTGTATGCAGGGGTAAAGCCTTAAGCACATAACGACTTTGATGAATTTCCTGTGGTAACTATCCTTTGTGCAAGTAGGAGTGGCTCACGTGAAGGCAAGTCCTTTCATCAAGATAAAATGCTGCAGGCGGGTTATGAACACAGAATATTTTACACAATGTCTCTGTAAATCTTTTACGCTTTGTCTTGTCCTTTTTAATATTTGGAGGAAACTGGAGGAGGTTACAGGTAACTTGAAGTAAACTGTTAGGAGCCTTCAAAAGGGAAAGGCAGGTTTGGTGGCATTATCTTTTATAGCTTCATGAATGTGAGTTCTCGATTTCTTTTCCTCTCACACAAAATAATAAATTAGAATTAGGACTCCAGTACCTTTGCAGGTACATATAAGATGAGAAATGCAAATATATATTTATCTTACTGTTATAAAACAAATACAATGAAAAATTAATCCAGTGATTTGATGGGTATAGAATCACTTTTTGCGCTCTTTGGCTGATCAGTTGTTTATAGTGTGGTCTTCCTGCTATATGGTCTGTGAACCAGTACATTGCTAGTGCTTCAGGCCAATTCCTGAAGAAGATTGCACCTGAAAAGTTATGTTGACTTAGTGAAATAGCTCATCTGTTTCTAAAGAATGTCAGTAGGTGACTTATCGCAAGATCAGTTATACTTCTCCAGGCTGAGCTCCTACATAATCATAAAAAAATGTAGCCTTGTTGCACAAGTAGGGCTTGAGGTCTGCAGGGATTCCAGAACTGTCCAGCCCAAGAGAGAATTTGGGTCCATAGCCACAAAATTCAAAGTTGACTCAGTTCTTACTTGCTATAGTATAAGAAGGTGCAGAGTACTTCTTACCCTGGACTATATGACTGACTCAAGTTTAGTGTCTACATACATTTATGTGATTATGGATGTATAGAAATGCTTTTCCTACGAAGCAAAACCAAGTTGCTTGGATGTTACATGAACCAAAAGTAAACTTGTACATTTTTTTTTAGATCATTATGAGTTGGAAGACTTTTCCACTTATGCTGTTTGCTTTTGTTTCCATCAAAGATGTAATGGAACTGTTCTGAAAATGTAATGTCATAGATTCCTGTAACCACAAAGATGGAGGTATGCCCAGTGCAGATTTGATGAGTCAAAACTCTTCATCCCTTGGAACCCACAGCACAGGCTTTTGGCTGTATTCAGACATTTGGGAAGTAGATTCCCTTTTAGGCTTGTTTTTAGTCTTCTCAGGAGCCAGTAAGTGCAGACTTAACCAGCAAAAGTTAAGTTTTACAACTTAAGAAGTTTTACTGGCATTGGCTTCCATTTCAAAGTTAATACTTGTCTCCACTTGAAATGTGTCTTATCTACCAGTCACAGAATTTGCTGCAGACAAATGCAGAGCTGTGCTTTCTTTTAGCAAAAGATGCATGATAATCAAGTGAGAAACAAGAACTTGTGCTTGGTCTGAAGACCAGCTTAATACAGGCCCATTTATTTAGATTCTGAATGAAATAAGTTTAGTTAGTCATCAGTGGTTATTTAGAATATTTCATAAGAAAGCACTAGCTGTGAGTGCAGATACTGGGATCATGCATAACTTTGAAAGAAGGTCTGAGATGTTTCTCAGTTTTGAAGAGCTGTGAAAGTGGGCACTCAGTGAACAATGCTTTGTGTAAGTGGGAGAGGGTCTAATATGTTTAATACCAACAAACACATCTTTAATCATTAATCTCTGCTAAATTCCACTACAACTTCGACCACAGTGCTTACTGTATCTGATACTGTTGGTGTGTGTTAGAGATTCATTCAAATTTATTTATATGAGCTCTCTCTCTGTAAATGCAAAGAACGTATACATTGGTTTAGCAAGCTGGGGAGCTAATTTTTTTATGTATCTTTTTTCTCCTGAGGATTTTCAGTAATCCTTTTGTTTGTGCTGTGGATTGTATATGTGATGTGGTTGGTCTCAGTATCTTCACTTATGTAACATAAGCAGCATGCTGTGCAGTGAATCAAACAGGACAAAGCAGCATGACTCTAGTCTGTGCTGTACATCAGACTGCAAGCCCAGGCTATGACAGGAAGAGCTGAATTCAGTGGAAAAGCTGTAATTGATTTTAATGAGCTCTGGATATGGCCCAAACTCAAGAATCGTTGTCTTGACTTTATTGGAATGCCACCAGCATCATGTTGAGTCATGCATACACAGATACATATACATCCTCTTCAAGTTTAAAATAGCTTTTAGAAGGAATGCCAATGACACAAGCATAGATGCTGTTTGAATTTCATCAGTTTCTTCTAAATGAATTCAAACACATGTCAAGTAAAAAAATCTCATGCAATAGGTTTCAGTGGAAACGCAGTCCTGTCCCTTGTCATCCCCCCAGGTGAGTTTTTTATGCCAATTCTTCTGTTTGTTTAAGGTCAATCTATTGCATAGTTTAAGAATAAAGCTAAATAGATTTCTGTTCATCTGGAGAGGTTTATCTCCATATCTTTGGTTGACAGCTTACGTGTGCAATGGAAGGAGTGCTAAAAGTTAAAACTTGAAATCACCTCTTTGAGCAGCAGACATTGGGATTTGCAGTTGATGTTATTAACAAGGGTCATTTTAACTACTGTTCCTCCCTCTCCCTTGCTGACTGTTGCATTTCTCCTATAAATCTCATGAGATCTCATCAGGTCATAGCTCACACAGCCAAGTGATCATATGCAAGACTATGAACATTCTTCTGACCAAACAAAACCAGGCAAAACTGCCAAAATACATACTCAGCTTGAATGCAGGATCATTAAATATTCAGAAACTGAAAATGAAAAAAGCATCTATTATTATTTCCAATATCTGCTTGTGGAAGCTGTCACATAGTTTTTCCAACTCAGGAATGCTGAATTTGGGTGGCTGCAGTGCTTGAAGCTCTTAAAACTGTAGGCAGTAACGAGTGTCTTATTTCACAGCTTCTTTTTAAATTGCTGCTTAAAAGCCTGTGGGGGAAATGGAGGTTAGTTCATTATTTTGCTTACAATTTTGACGCCCTCTCTGGAGCTAACCATAGCAAAATGAGATGTGAAGGAGTTATAAGGCTGATCACTGCTGCTCTTTGGCTTTTCATCTGCTATTCTAGCCCTTTCTTCTGTCTGCTGAACATGCATTTCTTAAATTAAACTGATATTTACTAGTCACAAGAGTTTGCCATCATTCACAGAAGTCTGTTCAATACTACTGCTATAATTTGCTAGAAGCATTACAGTAGCTTGCAGTCAAGGGTGTTCTTTGCTTTCTCCCAGTTTACACATTGCAAGGCAATTTCTGTATTGTACTAATTTATGAGGGAAAGGATACCTGCCCGCAGATAGGGGTTAATGCTGCTGGAGTTTGGCTGGTTCTTTGCCAGTCTCTGCTCTTTTGAGTGCCAAGAATTTATATATATAAGATTCTTAGCTTAGGAGAGCTGAAGCTACAGCCTTTGCCATGCAACCTGGGGAATATTTGTTTTGCCCTGGATCATGGTGTCTGGCAAACCTGCACCTTTCCCAGGCCTGTTGCTGACTTGCTGTATGGGGCTGCAGTCAGATGACACTGCAGGGAAGAGCCTTATACTCTTGTTAGGATAAATTTTACTCCTGTGGTACAAGGAACTATTTGTATATTCCTAAGCACTGGTATAGAGAGGAGGGAGAAAGTTTAGAGATGATGCATTCTCTCATTCTGTTTTCTTTCAGTGTCAGGATTTCTAAGTTCTGAATTTACTCTGTTATTTTGTTTTTTGTTTTTTTTTTGTATATGGTACATATCATTATCTCAGTAGGAGGAAGTGAAGAGTGAGGAAAAGCAAGCAGGGTCAGTAGGCTATGTGGTTTACTTTACTTCTCATATGAGAAATGGTCCAAGAGTTTCTCTATAAACTATAGACCCATAGCATAATAACCCAGGAATATGCTACAAGCAGGGAGTGTGTATGAACAGTGTTTGCTTGATTTTGTTGCCTTTTCAGTCTATGTGTTGTGTTTGAGTCTGCCAGCAAATGATCCAACACTCATAGGGAGCTTGTGGATTTATATTATTGTCTCTTTAAATCTTAGTTAAAAAACCAAGGGAAATGTCAGCACAGTATTATGGAGAATGGGGCACAGAAAACCTCCTGTGCACTGGGAAAGTAAACTCTGCTGGAGATGCCTTGTGTTCAACACTAATGAAAGTTTTTTTTCAAATTCCTTTGTTCCTTTTTGTTTTTTTCAGCTATATTAAGAAAGACCTTATTTGCAGATGCATAAAGCTTTAAGTGCTTAAACATCTTGGTCTTTGAAGAAGTTAGCATGCAGCTATTCAATGTCAGAGTGAGTTTCAAACCCACAATGTGCCATGTCTGTATGCTTTTGAGAGTTCAAGAGTGAGCAGACGAACATTAGGCTGTTCATACACCTGCTGTTAACTACCAGCATGTACTTTTTTAATGTTCTTACAATAAATGAGCTTAAAGCAAGAAATCTGAGTCAAGGAAAGACTCCTTTATCTCAGAAGTTCTTGCTTTAGTTGATTTGTCAAGCTTCGAAGCTATGAATAAGGGTTTATATTATCTTTTTAATGTGAAGCAGTGGGAAATGATGTTAAATAGAGAAAAGAGGAGAAAAGAAACAAACCAGTCATTACTGTTGTGATGAGTCTGAAGAAACTATGTTATAACAATACCACAACTTCTGTGGCTTGGATTAAAAGAAAAAGCGAATACAAACAATTTATGTGCTCTGATTCTGGTGATCACATTTCTTCTGCTCTGCTGGCCCTCAAACCATGGCCATTGCTGCTGCTCTTCATTGTGCAGTGACAAGAGGGATAAAAACAGTCAAAGGGTGTCACTGAGGTTGATACTGTGCTATACAGCAAAGTCATGTGCCCTCATTCCTCCCAAGGAAATATACTTAAGATTTTTCATTTCGGAGGAAGGGGTGCTACATTTGTGTTGTGTATGGGATTCTTCAGAGATAATGTTTTTGTAACTGATTCTGACAAAAATAACAGCTTGGTCATATCCTTACTGATACTGTTTTTACAGATGACCAATGGTTGGTCTGCAACATTAAATGGCATTTCCTTTGCATGTTTTTTACTAACATCCCATTACATGGGATGGTGAGAAAACTTTTCACAAACTAGGAATAAAATCCAGAAATCTTACTAGGTTTTTGTGTTTATAGTTGATTGCAGTTGCATTTGTGAAATTTTGAATCTCATCTGCACTGAGAAAATATATACAATATAGGCATTGTGTAAACAGGAAAGTGGTGCCGATCTGTCCTGTAACTTAGCTCATCAGCCTTTGGTTGGTTTTAAATACTAGCTACTTTTATGCACGTTACGTATAAGTAGTCCTCTGTAGCTGCAGGGATTGCTTAGTATTTTCATGACCAAAGGGAGCTTTCTGTGTGCAGAGCAAGCATGGCTAATCTTTAAACTTCACACTTGCTTATCTCTGGGCAATATACTGAGTCCTTTGAGGACTCAATTAATACCATGCCAGACAGTATCAATTATATCAGCATCTATGTTATATCCAAAGGAGCTGTTTGCTGGGAGGATCTGTTTGTATTCCTGTGTAGGTGCTGATGTAGCCTGTAGGAGGGGCCGGTGTCTTTTCAGCCACATGATGTACGGTGACAATGCTTCCCTTCCTGTTCGCACCTGCGGTAACAGCTGGTATTTCACTGTATGGAAACTACCTGGGTGGAAGGAACTGCTTAGTAGTAAGGATTCTAAACCTGCAGTCAGTGCCAGAGGATCTCAAGTAAAGAGGCTGTTTAAAGGCTAGCAATAGGGGTTGGAGGGTGAGGCTGGGAGTGGCATTTATCCCAAGAAAGCTGTAGGTATTTCCTAATCTCTGTGCTAAAACAGAAAGATATTAAGCATGGTCTTAAGTCTGTAATGACTCTAAACTGCAGCTTTTTCAGGTACTGATGATCCTGGGATGACGGATAGATCCATCAGCTCTGCATATTACTTAAATGTATGTACAGATCTGTGGTTAAACTGTTTGAAATGGGAAAGACCAAGCGGAAATCCAGTTGAAGCATGTGGTTATGAGTTAGTGACACAGAACTATAGCTTATTCAACAGTTTTAGGAAAAATTCTTCTGCAATTAGCTTATTTCCTGCCTCTGGGTATTTATTAGATATTTTCCCTTCCCATTATGATGGGAACAGCTCCAGCATATTTAAGAGACAATCGGGAACACACTGTGTTATTTAAAGGTTCCCAGAACTTGAATTTTGAGTAATGCATTGGGCTGCTGTGCAAGGACTCTGCTGAGCTGTGGGTCTGTTCTGGTGAAATCGGCTTAGTAAGAGGTATTTTTTATTATATGATGATTTTAAAACTCTGGACAGGCTGGGCCAAATCATGTAGTGCAGTCATTGATTTCAAATTTAACTCAGTGTTTTGATGCCAGTGATTCTGCAAGAGTTCCCACGGCTGAAGGCTGGGTAGTGAACTTAAAGTTATCTTGGATATTTATAGGGTGCCTATTCTTGTAGGGTCTTTCTGGTTCTCCTTATTGAGCGAGAGAGCTCAACCAGGAACTTTGTGTTCAATTGCAGTTTATGTATTCTAGAATAGTTGCTGAATTACTCTGCCTCGTCCTCCCAGCTGTGTCTGCAGTATGGAGTAATATATTCTGTGCAGAGGGACACAGGTCTGGTGTTTGTGTTTAATCTTGCAGATATCAAGTGGTAGGAGCAAACTTATTACTCAATTCTTTCTACTTATTTTGCAGTTTGTGGAATCAGCCAAGTGCTGTACTTGTGCCTTTATACAGAGAAAAGCTAACAAAGACAGCGCAATATTGCCATTGCCTCCTAATTTGAGTCAAATGTCAAGATTATGCAGTTTTGACTTCTATTTTTCTGTTCCTTTACCCTTGGAACAATACAAGCTGCAGGCAGGACTTTCTAGGACCCCACTGCCCTTCTCTGGAGGTTAATTGTCATTTCATCTTTAGCCTTGTGTTTGCAGGCACTGGAGTCAGACAGCCTTCTCCCCAGAGCTGCGCTTCTGTGATTTCCGGTATTATGACTTCAGCTGACTGCAGTGAGATGGTATCAGAGATGACCTTCACTTTTGAATTTTCACTTCAGTCACAGTTGAAATTCAAGATGTTGATGGCTTTAGGAATATTTTTCCAGATGTGTGTGCCTCTGGTTCTCCTCTTGCTTATACCTGTACAAACAAATCCGGAGTAATTCTGGAGAGGTGGGCCTACATTTTAGAGCAAAACTAATATACATGGGAAGTCATTAAACTTGATTGCTGTTCACAGCATAAACATAAGTGGCAATGCTGGTCTGATCTGTCGCCAAAGGAGCTTGGCAAGAGTATTGCAAGGACATTGACTGGATCTATCCCTAGAGAGGAATTTGGAAAGAATGGGGTGTGGAAAACTCAATTCATTATTCACATCGTCTCAGGAAATTTGTTTAGACTCACTGTTAGCTCTGATGTTCGACATCTAGACTAGGCACTGGTCCATGTGCCTGTAGCTACATACTGCCTTCTCACATTTCTTTCCAGATGGTCTTGTGTATTGGTGCCTGCCTGAACACTGAGAAGGAAATGTTGTGTTGTTGGAACTTAATATTTTTAACATGGTATTTTCTTAAGTCAGAATGTGTAGAAATAGAGCTCCTTTGTTCAGCTTCTGCATTCCCCACCCTTAGACAAAAGAACCATAGTTTCCCAGTATATTAAATATTGACCATGATCCTATTTTCACAGGAAATACCAAGCTCTTCCACTGTGTCAAAAATAATCTGCTTTTCATTCAGACTCATTAAAATATCAGATTTTTAGATTTATGATCTTGGATGAGAAAAGATACGTGAGAGGCAGCACATCCTGGCTACACTGTGTGTGTATACAGGGATGCTGTTACTTCTTTATCAACAGATGACGTATTTATATGCAAGTCAATCCTTGTAGATTTGTAAAATGTCAAATGCTTCTATCTCTATCACTTGTTTGGCAATTGGCGTTTTCTGACACTGAAGCCTGAGTTTATATCTGTGATCCTGTTGCAAATCTAGGGGAAATTACCTTTCAAAATAACACATGGCCTGACCTTCATCTCCAGATAATCCAGGAAGAGTTCACATGTGACTGTGGGGACACAAAGGACAGATTTAGCAAACCAGTATCTTTATGGCCATATTTAGAACTCAGTAATTCACTGAATACGCCACAACACAGTTTTCTTTCACTCCTTCCTCAGAGGTGAAGGCAGCGTGTTTGTGGTAAACTGCCTCACAATCACCAAACACTGGAATCAAAGAGCTCGTGCATATTGCTGCTTTCTTCGCAAAATTCTCTTTATCGAAGGAGCTTATGGGAAGTCCTCTAACTGGGAATAACAACAACTGAAATCCCCCCAATCCCACACATTGTACCCAAAGTGTAAAAATAGACATAATTAGGGCAACCTAGAGTAATTGCACTCCAGGCCAAGTATGGCAAATTCTTCAGGCTTATATGCATGAATACAAAGCTGATATAGGGCATACAGTTAGAGGCCCCTGACTTTCAGTTTCAGAGACAGGCTTTGATCCTCATTTTCCTCCTAATATTAATCACAGATGGATATATAAACTCTGCAAGGCAGAAATCCTCTTATCTCTTCACTTCTCTGTTTTCTACACAGTACTGTGTTTGATTCCAGCCCTGTTTATTTAGAGCTCTGATGCTGCAGCTTTCATCAGTGATGCATATTTAGTTGTTTCTTTAGCATTGAAAGGCTTTCACTGAAAATTTCCAAGCCAGGCCTATTTGCGAGCCTGGCAATATCACTTGTAAGAAAGCTGAATCAATTTCTGCTTCAGAGCAGTCACGTTTGTGTTAGCACACAAGTAAATAATCAACATGCCCAATGCAGAGGTATGGAAAGAGTGACTTGCAATGTTATTGGTATGATTTCTGTGCAGGGTTTATTCCACGGTGCAATGAAAGGAGTGCTTTACATGCAGTTCAGCTGGAATGGCACATTTTTGTAAATACTTCGGCAAGATCAAATGCAGCATAAAGAAATAGCCTGAAAGTTCTTGATCAACCTAGGCTTCATTGCTCGGTGGGGAAGACATGAGAACTGGAAGCTAGACTGTTAGATTTGCCCTACCTACCTCATTTGTTATTGACACACTGACAGGGTCATTTTCAGAGCAACACAAGTGAACAGAAAATGTCACTTGTTTGGGGGTACACAGCCCTGCCCTGAAAGGAGGAAAGGGTCTGTTCAGCTGCATAGCTTCCATGCATCATGGGATGCAGGAGGGCATGTGTTGCTGGGGCTGACAGTAGCTGGGAAAGGTGGAGAGAGGTAAAGTAACTGAAAAGTGCAAAATATTGTTAGGGGTACAAATGCAACACATGTAAGAAATACACAGGATCTTCATTATATAAAATCCAGGTGCATATAGATCAGTATAGGATAGCTCAGCACATTGCAGCAGTGATAAGAGGAGCTGTAAACCTCCTTTAGTGAATTCTCACCTGATAGGCACTGTTTTTTGCAACAGCAAAACCTACCAGAGGAATGCAGTCAAGTGTGACTTTGTTATAGTGACTAGGAGAGGTGAAAGCAGCCTGGATTTTGAGGCTGAAGGCTGAAAATGAGAGACCAAAGTCTGCCTTGTTATCAAGAATTCAGTTCAGAGACACCAAAATACACAGGAGATCTGAAATGGCACTGGAGAGACATCAATTTGATAGGTGGACCACTCAGTGGATAAAGAACTGGCTGGATGACCGCATGCAAAGAGTTGTGGTCAATGGCTCAGTGTCTGGCTGGAGGCCAGTGACGAGTGGTGTNGGACCACTCAGTGGATAAAGAACTGGCTGGATGACCGCATGCAAAGAGTTGTGGTCAATGGCTCAGTGTCTGGCTGGAGGCCAGTGACAAGTGGTGTCCCTCTGGGATCGGTGTTGGGACCGGTCTTGTTCAACATCTTTGTCGCTGACATGGACAGTGGGATTGAGTGCGCCCTCAGCAAGTTTGCCCATGACACCAAGCTGTGTGGTTCGGTGGATACGCTGGAGGGAAGGAATGCCATCCAGAGGGACCTTGGCACGCTTGTGAGGTGGGCAGATGCCAACCTCATGAAGTTTAACCATGCCAAGTGCAAGGTCCTGCACCTGGGTGGGGGCAATCCCAGGCACAGCTACAGGTTGGGCAAAGAGGAGATTCAGAGTAGCCCTGGGAAGAAACACTTGGTTGTGGTGGTCGATGAGAAAATGAACATGAGCTGACTGCAGGGTGCGCTTGCAGCCCAGAAAGCAACCGTATCCTGGGCTGCATCAAAAGCAGCGTGACCAGCAGGTCCAAGGAGGTGATCCTGTCCCTCTGCTCTGCTCTTGTGAGACCTCACCTGGAGCATTGTGTGCAGTTCTGGTGTCCTCAACATAAAAAGGACATGGAGCTGTTGAAACAAGTCCAGAGGAGGGCCATGAAGGTGATCGGGGGACTGGAGCATCTCCCATACGAAGACAGGCTGGGAAAGTTGGGACTGTTCAGTCTGGGGAAGAGAAGACTGTGTGGAGACCTCATAGCAGCCTTCCAGTATTTGAAGGGGACCTATAGGGATGCTGGGGAGGGACTCTTCACTAGGGACTGTAGTGACAGGACAAGGCATAATGGGTTAAAACTGAAACAGGGGAGGTTTAGATTGGATATAAGGAAGAAATTCTTTCCTGTTAGGGTGGTGAGGCACTGGGATGGGTTGTCCAGGGAAGTTGTGAGTGCTCCATCCCTGGCAGTGTTCAAGGCTTGGATGAAGCCTTGGGTGTCATGGTTTAGTGTGAGGTGTCCCTGCTTATGGCAGGGGGTTGGAACTAGATGATCTTAAGGTCCTTTCCAACCCTAACTATTCTATGATTCTATGATTTCAGTTCCTACCTCTACATTTGTTTGGTCACAAGTTTACATGGAAGTTTCGTTTTTTTCTGAAAGTAAATGAAAAAGCTATGTAAATCAAACATCCATGTTTGTGAATCATGGGATTTCCTGTGTGATGACTGCATGCATGCCAGCTGTGAATGGATGTTTTACAAAGACATGAAGTTTTAAAAAGAGTGAAGTGGTGGCTACCTGAGAGCTGGGGAGTCAAGGACAATTGTGAGCCCTCAGAGATCTTGCAAGAGGCTGTAAGAAAAGGAGTAGGTGTCTCAGACTTGGAACATATTTTGCGTTGCTGGTTGTGTGTGTAGCTCCTAATGCTCCTGCTAACACAGGCTGCTGACATGTACCTCGTGTACGTATGTATGTGTAGGAAGTGACTGTGGAAACATGCCAGTGTTTTTTAGCTCACTTTTAATTTCCCTTGTTGGACTACTAATTGTATTGGTTACTTATGTTGAAGAGACCTTTCTTGCAATGACACAGATGAAAATGCCTGTGGAACAGCTACCCTGCTGATTCTAGGAGCTATATTTTGGTGCAGGCATTTCTCAAGGATTGCGTTTCTGGGCCTTGCTCAGACTTGCCTCCCTCATTCCCTTTAGAGAAATTAAGAAACTTGTTGAGAAGCTTATCAGGTACTGGGAGCTCTGCTGCTACCTCTCCATCACTGCCAGTAGCACTGCGGGAAGGCAGCATTCTGCCTGCCCTGCTTCTATCTGCAGACTCAGATGAACTGGGCTGCTGAGGGAAAGCACTGACAGCAAGTTTGAAGAAGTGAATGGGGAAGGCTGTAATTTTCAAAGGGAAGTGGGCCCAGACTGGGCCATTTCAATCAAGCCAAGCCACAAACTTTAGAGGAAATCCAGATCTGATTCAGCTCCAGGTGTTTAAACTTGTTGTCTTCCCTGTCTTTAATGAACCATCTTTACTTTGCCAAAGTCTGTATTTGTGGTTATTTGTTGCTCATCTACTTTCCAAGCTGAAAACAGATTTAATTAATTAACTGGCAGTAGAGCAGCCTATTTGCTGTAGCACTTTGCAAGTGAAGAGCTAATATCAGCACAGTGACTGGCTCTCTGACCTCATGTAAAGTCTTACTTGCACTGATTTACCTGTGGACATAGAGCCATGATGTTTATCAGCATCTGAGAAGAAGATCTGTACCCAAAAACTCAGTGTATAGCAATTTGGAGCTGTGCTAGTGATAGAGAGGCAGAGCAGTGAATAATAAATGGTACCATGAAGTGGCTTGGAGACTGATATGAAGATAGAGAATCAAAAACGATCAAATCCTGAGGTGGGGTAATTATTTTTAATGACTGTTTGCTAGTCTGTGCTTCTTGGAAAGCGAGGGGGTTTCTAGATGGTGCAATGGCTGTTGCTGAACTGCCAGTTCCTGGGAACAGGTCTGTTTGACCTAAATGGAACCCAACAGATGAAGATTTGCATGTTTGAATAAGTTATTTCAAGACAAAAATACATGAAAGAGGAAAGAATAGTGAAAGGAAACATATTCTGAGGGCAAACTATGTGAGGAGGTTAGGAGACAGGGAATCTGTTCCATGTTAGCAAAAGATCTGAGTTTTGAAGCTTATAGGCCACTTATTATACCAGTTAAAGTGATGAAATTCTTCCAAAGCCATCAGGATTATACCCTTCCACTGGCTTTAGGGATTGGGTCTTCCCACTGGCAGGCCATTAGATCTTTCTTGCTTTTGAACACAAATGTGAATTTCTCATAAGGTCTCCTTCATTTCTTACTAGAAATGTTTCTGTTGGCAGCATTTTCTGGACTAAATGCCAAGCAGATTTCAGATGCAATCCTAAATCCAAGGTTTTGTACATTAAGCCAGTCAGAAGGTTTCTCCGGTAATTTCCAGGAATTCCTTCTTGGCAGTTGATACCCAAAACTGGAGCCTTGATTTTGGCTCTTTTTCTGCAGGCTTTTTCTAATGGCTGGAGTCTAATGCTCACTACTTGGCCTTTTCTGTTGGGATTAAGAGTTCAGCATAAAGTCATCATGACAAATGTAATAATTGAGGAGAACAGGGAAACTCACTGGGTAAAGCTTCAACTGGTGTTACTGTGTTTTTGCTTCTTGGTCTTTTCCCAGGAGAGAGAAAGTGTAGCAACTTAAGTTTGGGTTTGATTTGTAGCTCTTGTGTGCATGGCACTGAAGTTGGCTGCTTGTAGAGGTTTTCTCTTCCCTGTTATGCGGGAAAATAGAGTGGAATATGATTTGGTTCCTGTTTGTGATGGCCCTTGCACTTGCTGCCATTTAGTATGTGTGTCATGTTTTCTTTGTGTAAAGGGCTTTGTAGAATGTAGCCAAATGGTGTTGTCTGTTCATAGATTTCGAAGTTCTGCACTGTTGCAAAACTAGCTGGGTCAGTTTTGGGACTCCTCATCAGAGTGTGTTTCTCAAACTTCATGTATCTCTTATGGGAAAGGTGTTATCATATTTTTTTCTTAGTATTCCAAAAGAACTGTTCCACTTAGGTCTGGTCTTGCTTCTCAGTGCCTTTAAATGAACTTGTATGGAAATACTCATATAATCCTCCCTCTTACTGGCTTGCCAGACCCAAATGTTGAAATGTTACGTAGTAGCTGAGAAATACAAATAAATGGGATTTTCTTCTGATATGAAGTGTAAATCATTCCATTGCAATTATGATAGATAGTTATAAACTTAGTACACTGATGTATGCATGCTTGTTTTTTAATCAATAACTGATACTCTTACCAAGACAGGTGCCTCCAGGAATAGGCAAACACTTTGTTACTGGCTGCTGATTCTCCCTGGTTGTGTGCAGGCAGCACAAGGAATGTCTTGCCTTACCTCTCTGCTTTTACCTCAGTGGAGGTCATTAACAGCTGTGATACATTTCCATCTGAATTTAATGCAGAGTCAGAAATGTATGAAGCTTGGGTCACCCCTGTGAATGAAGCTGCTGGAGGGTTCTGTTCCCCAGCATTAAACCGTAGCCATTTTCCTCTTTCCACACCCAGTGAAGACCTCCTTAGTTGTGGTAGTGAGTAACAACGGTTACTCACTGATACGGAGGGCATCCTCAGGCAGAGTTTGTCTCTCATGGTGTGTGCTGGCTGCTTTAAATTCCAGAGCTTTTTGCCTGACATTGCAATATTTTTTATTTTCTTTTTCCTGTTAGTGTGCAGAGTAGCTTGTTAGAATAGACTGTGATTTACAGAGAGATGGGGTAATACCTGTTCTGGAAGGTCCCCTGCACCCTCTTTGTGCTGAAGAATGACTACAGTTTTTAGTGGTTATTTCAAAGATGGTGCAAGTACTTTCTGTAGCCTTTCTCTGTCTAAAAACTAGCAATAACAATTAATCTCCTGAGGGCTTCTTCACATTCTAATTACAACCAAGCCTCTCATTAGTCCCACAGGGAGACAGAATCAAATGCCATATGGTATTTTACACTTAGGATGCTGTGCTTACCAGGAGCTGGAAGGAGACAGGAAAAGGGGGAGTTAACAATTCATAACCATTTATGGAACAGGCACAGCCCTCCTTGGACCCAGTTCAGCAGAGTCTGAGGGCCTCAGATCAGGAACTTTATCTGGCTGGTAATTGCATCGGCATGCTGGCTTTCTTGTGTGTGTGTATGGGCATTTGGTGAGCAGGATAAGAAGCTGCAGGATCCACACACCAGGATGAATTAAGTGTGCACCCGTCTCCCGGGAAGGACCATGGCTGGGTTCTACGGTTGCCTGAAAAGTAAAAAGTAAGTGCCATGCTGAGCCCTCCCCTCCACCTTTCCCAAGTGAGCTCAGTCTGCGTTGTACTTTGAAATGCTGTCTTTGTTGTATTGCAGCAGCAGCACTGAACAAAGTGCTTATGCTTTGAGGATGAGGTATCATTCTGAGTGCAAAAGTGCAAAATATCAGTCCTGGCTGAAATACCACATTGGTGAAAATTGGTCATGGTTTTTCCCTTGGAGGTATAAACATGAAATATTGAAAAAGGAATTAAGAACCTTTTCCTGTCTAATTATAGCAAGAGGGAAAAATGTCCTCTTCCTTATTAGCTATATTGTTTATATATTCATATATATTCACATATAAATATAAGAAGTACAGAAATGCACACTGGCTTTTAGAAAATACTCAGTTAGAAATGTGGCAGTGAATGCTCTTGGGAACTTGATGTGCTCAGTTTTTGTATAAGCAACCTGAGGTTTGTTTCTGTAATCACTCCCTGTTGACAGATTTGGTTGTATTTAAAATAAATATTTTTTATTGCTTCACTGACATATTCTGTTGGAGCAGACTATAAAGGGAGAAGAGAATGGGACAATGCATGTTGGTCTTTGTGCTTTAAACCACCCTAAAGATATGTTCTGTTTTTCCTTTGACGTTCTCCCTGCTAGGGAATGGAACAAAAATTTCTGCTGCACAAGCTGAGCAGTGGGTTTTGGTAATGTTTTGCATCAGCAGACTGTAGAGGGCTCTTTTCTTGCACAGAGCGTGCGATTGCAGAAAGTGGGAGTGCACAGTGAAAGGCGAGCAAAGTTGTATCTTGAGGATTAAGATGTGAATGTTGATAGTTAAATGTATGGGTAGGTCCTGGTTAGCAGAGGGGGAGAAAAGACAGTTCAGAAGTGAAGCTGGCAAGTCACTGTTTCTCCTTTGCCCTCTTCTGAAGGTTGTATCCCTCATAACAGTTTGTCTCACGTTACTCTTGTAGAAATGTGCATTGTCAAAGGCACACAATTCCTGTTGGATTTCAGTTAGCATTTACATCCTATATTGACTGGTTTCCTCCTTTGAAATTTTTAACAGTGTCTATGAATGGGAATTAATGTTTGGAAAGTCAGTCTGCCTTAGATAAGGGGAAGATGTAGGGAGAGCTAACAAAAGGGCTAAGAACGAGTCCTGATGAAGTTAGGAGGATTGGCGCTTGCATAGTTTTTTCCCCCAGAATCCTCCAGCATCTAATGCAGTTAAAAAGAAAACTGGAAGTCTGAGAGAGGCTAAATCAGCCGGGCAGATGAAGCTTCTTTCGTGTGGTGTATGAGCCTGGTAGATTCCCACCTGATTTATGAGGAACAGGGGTTTTTTCTTCAACGCATTCTCACTTCTTGTTACTTTTGTCAAGTTACACTTGATATCTATACAGACTGTATTCCTCAGCCTGTTATTTTGGCCCTGTGATATGTTCCCAAGTGCAATTATTAGTACTTTGAAGTCATTACAAATTTCATATCCTCCTTTGGCTGTGATTATTGAGGTTAAAATGAGTCTGAGACACCAATTGCAGTAACAGTGATGCATTTAGCCTATGATTAATTTTGGATGAAATTTGTTTAGAATTTGACATGAAGTATTTGTCTTTCTGGATCACTGGATCATTGGAACAGCTTCCTCAAATCCTCACGTGGTCATTTGACCTGTAGGAGTTATTTACTTTGTGATTTAAAACTATTCTGGAATGTTTTAAGCAGTTGGCTTGGGTATGAGCAGGGATTTGGCCAAAGCACATAGAGCTCAGCGCAGACCATGGAACCCGCACTGACACTGGAAAAGCACCTGGGCTGTTTGAAAACCTGTTCTGGGTAATGCTCTCATTTGCTGCTGTCACATTTACCTTCACTCACTCACATTTTGCAAGGGGAGCAAATGCTCTTCATTGGAACACTGCAATAATGTATGTCTGAATATGATCTCTGTGCAGAGAGATGTGTCCCTGTGCTTTGTTAATGTTCTTTTATGAGATATCTCATAAAAAATAAAAAGCCCAAAGCTTAATTCAGGTAATTATTCATTGCAGCCCCCATCTTGGCTGCTATTCTACTGAAATAAAGGTTTTAGATTGCTTTTATATTTCTCTTTAACCAGCATCTGCAGCCTTAAGAGTCTTAGATTGTTCTTACAGTAAGTTTATAGCTCATCCTTGCTACACAGTTTAGTTGTGCTTGGTCCTGGTATGGTGTCAGAAAGATATTAGACCTGGACATATAGAATGAATTTTTCTAAAGCCTGTGAAGGAATCTTTTCATATATCTCTCATGTTTTGGTACTAGCCAAATACATAGTTATGAGCAGAAAGTGTGGTTGCTGGAATACTAAGGTTCACTGCAAACTGCCAATTTCCAAAGACAAATATAGTATGTTAGAAGTTATATAAAATATTTGGCTGAAGGCTTTGCATGCCAGCTCAGAACTGGTTTGTATAGCAGACTATAAGCAAATGTATTTAACTGGTCAGTACTTAATGTGGTCACTCAGGATTTCTTGGTGCCTTTCACAGGCACCAGAATTCCAGAATTATGGACATATTTCAGTTGGAATGTGCTCTGCTATGCCAAGCTCTGCAATTCCAGTAGGATATTGTATTATTTTCTTTTAGCCCAGAATTGTCAAAAAATACTGATGTGCACTCTTACGCTGCAAAGAAGTTCAGCATTTGGGCAAAGCAAGTTCATCAGTGTAATTTTTAATATGTTTTTAGATCATTTGAGATGAAAGTCATTGTAAATATGAAGCAACGTTATGATCATGAAATTAAGTAAAAGGTGTTTTCTGGATTAGGTGCTGTTGCTCTGGTGCTGTAGCTTGGGTTGTTGCTCGTCCAGATGAGTCTTGGGAAGAGCTTTTGGTGTTTACCAAGACTGTTGCAAAGATGGTGTAGATGGATAGGCAGCTGAGCTGTCTGTTCACTGCCTCCTGCACCTTTGCCTCAAGCACCCTTGTTGGAGAGGCTCACAGGGGATGGTGGCAGGAGTGCCAGAAGTCCCTTCATTCTTGGTGCATAATCCACTTCTTACAGCTTTTCTATGTGTGTGGGGTCCTTACAGCCCTTGGTTCCCCATCCACAGCAAGCAGCTGNGTTGTTGCTCGTCCAGATGAGTCTTGGGAAGAGCTTTTGGTGTTTACCAAGACTGTTGCAAAGATGGTGTAGATGGATAGGCAGCTGAGCTGTCTGTTCACTGCCTCCTGCACCTTTGCCTCAAGCACCCTTGTTGGAGAGGCTCACAGGGGATGGTGGCAGGAGTGCCAGAAGTCCCTTCATTCTTGGTGCATAATCCACTTACAGCTTTTCTATGTGTGTGGGGTCCTTACAGCCCTTGGTTCCCCATCCACAGCAAGCAGCTGTTGTTTTAGTTTGGACACTAGCAAGTGAATTGGAAGTGGTTTAAAGCTCCACCAACCGCTACTGAAGTAGCTGTGGGGAATGGGGCAGTTTAGAACTGTTGGTTCTTCTCTGTCAGCAGCTCATTTGCCTCCTGTGGCCCCTCTCACTTTCTGAAGGCAATCACTGCAGGATTGAAGTAGCTGTGTTTACTGACTATCCACAACACATGATGCTTTGCCATTTGGCACAGTTTAAGACATGGAGCATCTCTCCAGGTGTCTCAGGTTATTTAAAGTGAGACACTGAGTTCTCTGGACATCCTGCTCGTGACATCCCCCTGCATACCTGTGCTTAGCTCAGCAGTGGTCTGTGGGGTCAGTGGGGCTGCCAGGAGGCCATGCAGCTTTGGAGTTGGTGTGTGCTGCTTGGGAGCTGTGACAGAGCTGGTGCCATGGTCCTGTGGTGATCTGGGGGACTGTCTGTGTAGCCAGTGAATTTTGGTGAGGTGAAATGCTTCCTATGAACACTTTGGATTCTTATATATTTGTTTACCTTTATTGTGCACCACATTATTTATAGTACACACAGGATTTCCGAACAAGAGCAAAAATCACTCATTAACTGCTTTTCAGGGGTGCTTTTTTGAGAGGAAAACATCTGAGGATGAGGGGTGATTCCTGCTCAGCAAAGCAAGTACACCAGTGCAGAGACAGTCCCTGGATCCACACAGGAGTTACAATACTGGGTTTTAAGAAACACCTTATGGAATGTGCAAGAGGCAGAGCATTGAAAGGGAAAGTGGAGAGCTCTCCCAGCTGGGACAAGTCAGGGAAGGTGAGCTGAAGTTAAACCACTCCCCAGACGTTGTGAGTCTCTCAGGGACATCTTTTAATATACAACCTATGAGAGTGTTCCTGTACATGGCAATTATACAGAGCATTTGGACATTTGTGAGCATTTTGTCTTCAGCTCACAGGAATTGTTCAGTGCTATGCCTGGTATTAAATGTGTGGGGGCTTAAGTCCTCTTTTCTTACTCAAGAATAGTAGAAAGGGTGAACAAAAGCAGTCTGGAGGTGGCAGAGCCATGGCACTGCAGACAGTTGGGCACAGTTAGTACAATGGTGCTGTATTATTAACAAAAAGATCAACTATTTCTCTTTGTTGATTCATTCCATTCGACTCATCTCTGTGCAAGAAGTTCAGTTCTGGCTTAATACACCAATGAGTCACTCCATGTCTCCCAGTCCCCCTCATTCTGTTCATGTTTCTCTCTGGATAGTGTTTGTTTTAGCAGCCACAGTGATGCGGTGCGTTTGCTGGCTGTTAGGCAGAGGAATTCCGAGCAGCCATGCCCGTTTGTATGGTTTCAGTAGAACAGTCCTTCCCCTATCACTAAGGTGCTGAATATTTGACAGTTGTGCACCTCTAATGCTGCCTATTCTACTTCTCTTGCACTGAAGAAGCAGAAGTAGAAGCTTCTTGTTTGGGACAATCTGCAGAATGTGATTCTCACTCTCCTGCACCATTTGACTGTCATTGTTTTGCCAGACTGAGCTGTGAAAACATCTTGTTGTACTTGTGTCTTGTGTTCTCTTATATAGAAACTTCTGCTCAAAGTGTGTAGTTTTGTACCATTACAGCCAGCTGGAGAGATCAGTTTGTCATTTTCTCCTTGTACAGAGGTCTGGAAAATTTAATGGCTGTGATGTGAACCCTAGAATCGGCTTTAAAAGCTGAATGTGGGACAAAAATGTAGTAGGTCCAAGGTGTGCTTCCAGTAGGTAACCTACCTGAGCTGGTGTAGGGCAGCTAGAGCTGATCACCAGCCAAATGTAGGAAAATCTCAGATAGGCCTGCCTGTAGGGAAAACAGGAAAAAACCCCAAAGTTGTTCCAAGGTTGGTGTTCCCTCCACCCCTGCCACTTTCTCCTCAGAGTAAGAAAACAGTTCAACACAAGGTGCTCTACTAGAGCATGATCCAAGCTTATACAGTTCTGCATTAAATCTATTGTAGTTTTAGAGTTGGTAAAACTATTATGGATCAGAGTTATAAGCAGTATTTTGAACACGGCAAATACAAACTGCAGAATGTTGATGTATTTTTTAACGTTGTTATATTATTCATAATTATTTCTATCAGGTAGGTGGTTCTGCAAGGCTGCATTGTGGGAGTCACTGCCTAACCAAACAAAAAAGTCAGTCAGTTGATATCCTGTCTGATTTTGCTTGCAGATGCTGAGCTATCACTGTTCATCTCTGCATTAACAGCCAGGGTTGTGCTAACAGCTCAACATTCCCAGCACCACATACATGAAAAAGCCAAGACCTGGGCTACACACGTAATTATTCATTTTCTAACTGTATGGTTATACTGGTATGTGCTGCTGCATTCATATGGGTGTACAGATGCCAGGGTGTCCTGTGGTCTGTCCTATAACCGTGTTACAGCACACTGGTGTCTTTGTGACTGCTGTGGTTTAACCCCAGTGGCAGCTCAGCCCCATGCAGCCACTCACTCCCCCACAGTGGCACAGGGAGAGAATCAGAAAAGCAAAAGTGAGAAAACTCCTGCTTGAGATAAAGACAGTTTAATGGGTACAGCAAAAGCTGCACTCAAGCAAAACCAGACAAGGAATTCATTCACCACTTCCCATGGTCAGGCAGGTGTTTAGCTGTACCCAGGACAGCAGGGCTCCATCACACACAACAGTGACTTGGGAAGACAAACACCATCACTGTCAATGTCCCCCCTTCTTCCTTCTCCCCCAGCTTCCCATGGCGAGCACGATGCCACATGGTCTGAGATATCCCTGGGGTCAGTCATGGTCAGCTGTCCCACTGTGTCCCCTCCCACGTCCCTGTGCACCCCCAGCCTCCTCATTTGACTCCTAGTAAGCGCTGCTCAGCAGTAACAGAACATCCCTGTGTTATCAGCACTGTTCTCAGCACAGATCCAAACCATCGCCCTGTGCCAGCTCCTGTGGAGAGAATTACAACTCTACCCCAGCCCAAACCAGCACACTGTTAGAAGGGACTGTGGCACTCTCAGCCAGAGCAGGGTAACTTAGCTCTGCAGACAAAGATGCCTGATTTTGCCTTTACCCATCTAGGCAGAGCTAAGGCAGCATTCCAGCTTTTTTTTTGTGGTGGTTGTTTCTTTTGGCTTCTGAGTTTCAGGGATCTGGTGCTAATTAGTGAAATAAATATTTGACTTTTATTCATGATTAATGCATTTATGCTTATTCGTTCTCAAAAATATGTAACACTACACTTTTGCCAGGGCTTCTAAGTATCACGCATCTAACAACACAGTTCTGATCCCTACAGTAGCTCAGATGCAAATGAGATGTATTTGTATGCTCTAGGCCAGAATTATGATGCAGACATCATGTTCATTGTCAAGCTAACTGTGAAGGTGGGAAAATACAGATCTGATGGAGGTGCAGAGGAATTGTTTGCTGGTTCACTCCAGCAGTCAAACTGCTTTCTATCATCTCAGTTTAGTGAAAAGGATGTTCAAGAAGTGGAAGTTTCATTTCTTTCCTTTGAACAATGCAAATTGTCTTATTGCTTCCATTCTTGCAGACTTGGCCTGTGAAGATCTTACTGAATGTCTGTCCACACCTGATTCCCTCCCCACTGCCTACTTGTCAGTACCCTCTTGCAGTCCTTGTCTTTGGTGTCATCATCCTGGGTTTTTCTGTCATGTACTCTCTTTGCTCTGTGATTTTATCATACCTTCTTTAAAACACTGTTGAATGTAGCTTGGTATTCCATTGACGCAAGACAGCATTAGTTCAGGTAATTTATATTATTTTATTTTAGAGAAGTATTTGTGTCTCCAATCCTGGAGAATTGGGGTCCCTTTTTAGTGGTTGCTAATACTAAAGAGAAAAGTCAGTAGATGCCCTTAGGGCAGAAATGGCTTGGGGACTGCTTTAAGCACATGCATGATCTCCCTTGGCTCCAACAGTTCCCCATGTGCTTCCAGACCAAGTGTACTTCAAAAGTTGACTAACTTGAAGGTCTAGAGGGAAGCAACCAGGAGAGAAGAGCAGGGACAGCAGGAGGTTTCCTTTAGAGCAAAAGAAGGGAGACACAACTACAGAAGAGCTCCTGCAAGCATGGAAGCCATCGTAGGCCTTCATGAGAAGCCAAAATAGGGTCTGAATTCCAGAAATACCCAGGGGCGGTGGGTTTTGCGAGACAGTATCTTTCAACATAGGAAGGAGCTGGCCTTGCTTTTATTTGTATGTGTGTGCAGGCAGTAGATGTTGCTCTAGCTGGGTTTTGGAACTTCATATGAAGAGAGATTTCCTGAGTTTCCTGCCAAAGGCAGCATCTGAGACCACAGAGCCTGTGTTTTATTTGCTCTTTTATAACCAAAAGATGGCTGACTGTTTCTGTGGCACTTTGATCTTCAGAGTGAAAATTTGTAACACAGTTCACCCTGGAAGTTCCTGTTATAGCCTCTCTTTTTTTCCAGTGCTCTTGGAATTCTTGGGCATTGAAATAGCTGTTTTGTCTCCTCTTGGAAGAAGTGTGTCTTGGGAAGTTTGAGCTATCTGAGGGTATTTTTTTTAATTATTTTTCCCATCCTCAAGCTGCTCTTTAACCAAATTGTGTGGTGTCTGTTTTGGAAAAACCTTAAAAAAAAAAAGGAAAGCTTTAAACATAGCCTAAAGTGCCATGTTTCAGTTCTGGCCTTCCGTTTGCTATTGTTTCAGCCTCATTTCCCTGTAGTATTCAAACAGCTTAATTGGGTAAAAATGTCTCTAAATTCTCTTCTTCAGGCACAGGATGTAGTGATTCTTCTCATTCTATTAGAATAAGATCTTGGAAATCAGTGTGAGACTCAAGTGAGGGGTATGGCAGGAATGCACGCTGCTCTTGGAAAATTTTATGGGTTTTGTTATTTATCTTTTGTATAGTGGTAGCACTTGATAGCAGTGTCAATTGGTTTGCTGGTCTCCTATAGTGGAGATAGTGCTTAGCTCACCCACAGGGATCATTAAGCTTTCCAGGCATTCAGTGTGAGCATCTCAATTCCACAGGTAAAGAAACTCAAGGCTGCGCAATAAATAACTCTGCTACCATCAGCAATCCAATAATTTGCCCTGTTATCCAGTGATAGAGAGCCAGGAAAATCAGCCAGTTCTCCCAGGTCTCATCTCTCAGTCTCCATCTGCAAGCATATGTTTAAAAGATGAGCTCTGTCTCAAAGATTTTACTATCTAAACTAATAATTGTCACCTTCACAGTTTGCAGATATTGGCAATTCCCATGAAGTTTTCTCAGACAGCACAGCTCTTCAGGTTTCTGTAGAGCATGTTGAAGCCAGCTGATGGCAAACGCCTTTCCTTAGCTACATTTTGGTGATCCATGCGAAGCAGCCTGTGGACTCCCAGGGCTTTGCTCACCACGGGTCAGGTATCAGCCATCTATCTTTATGCTGGGAGGCCACAGGTGGAACAAAGTCAATTAGAAGCTTGGAGAGGGAGTAAAAAGCACACAGAAAGTAGAAAACAGTGGGCAGACATGCGCAGCAACAGGTCTGGGATGGAAGATGATGCTTATTTGTTGCATTTGTCACATTTGTCACACGGGGAGGCAGAGGCAATAAGCTTTACTTGACGCTGACATCTTGACTCCCATTACCATGAGGCATGTCTGCTATTTAGTGATTGTGGCTTGACATTTCCTGTTGCTTTCGCTCTTGAAACTGTTTCCAAAGGCAGTAATGCTCACTGGGTGTAGCTCCCAAACTGTCCAAGGCAGCCTTTGGTTACATCCTTCTGGATTTTTAAATGCATGTTCCTCTTCCTTCCCAGCTACTCCCAGTGTATCCATGTCAAGGAGATCTAAGAGTGCCTGCTGCTGCTGGCAATGTACTAGCTCCTTCACACAGTTTCTGGATGACTCTGCTGCTGATTTTACTTCTTTTTAGGAAGAGTAGAAGAAGATCCACATTCCAGCTGTTTCCTGCAATTTCCCCAGTGTGGTAGTGTGAAGAAAAGGAATAGCACCAACTTACTCCTATCCTAATGCCAAATGGTGCAGTTCAACTGAGTTGTTTAATGTACATTCTTTTAAAACAGAGGTAGTCTGGGCCCAAAATGTTGGCTGAGTTTTTGGGTGTACTTAGATTGTGACTATGTTGGTGCTAGTCATGATTTGAGCAAAGTTCTGTCATATTTCTCCTGATTAGTGTATACCAGAAAATACACTGGAAAAACCATGAGAAATTTATCAGGATGGGCTATTCAGACTTAGCTTTTGGCGAAGAGGTAGATATCTGCTCTACGGTATGAGCAGCTACCCACTTGCAGAGGAGAGCCTTGCACTGACAGCACCTACACCAGGTCATGCTGATAAGCTCTGCAGAGTAATCAGCTGTATGAGGGCAGCTTGAAGTGGTATGTCCAAACCAGGATAATTTCTCTGGCATGGGTGCCAAGTGTCACAAAGCTGTGGTAGCTTGGACTTCAGTTTGGCTTCTCAAGCAGAGTACAAGCTAACAGCTGCTCTACTACTGGTCCCTGCCTCAGGTTTAAGGTGTCACAGGTCTGTGTATATACACTGCAGTCATGTCTCCACTGCAGGGAGACCCTTCTGCAGTGGTTTAGCAAATGGCATGGCTTCTGAGAGGACATGAGTCTGTGGGGACAGGCATGGAAAAGAGGCATTTACTCTCTCAGTTCCTGCACTGGTAGCAGAGTGCATTTCCATTGCTTTCTGTAGTAGCTTTTGCATGTTTTTCTCTCATTTGCCCTTCCCCCTTCTTATCCTTTTGGCTTCTCTCACAATTACAGACTAAGCCTGTGTGACTGTATGAAAGGCATTTCCTCCTGTTACTTTTTTTTTCTTAAGTCAGCTTCAGCCCACCAGCTGCTTTCCATTAGTGTTACACACACGCGCGCTGGGAGGGCAGCACATGATGCTTCAGGCACTGCTGAATTGCAGAAATCCTTCAGCATCGCTGTCAGGCAGAGGCTTCTCAAAGCAGAATGTAGGTAAAAAGAGTTTAGCACCCTGGGACCTGTCTTCCAGCAAGCCTTCTCAGAGAAGTCAAGGTGTGGGGACAGAGGGTGGTGAGGGGGTGTTTGAATGCAAAGTATGAAAGCTGTGAATAGATCTCTATGTTGATGGTTGTTTGCTCTAGATATCTCATCAGGGGTCAGAGCTGAATGTTGTCTGTTGCTATGGGGAATTATGACCCCCTACTTGATCCTTTTATATTTAATATTGATATTAAATATTACCAAGTTGCTTATACAGACTTCCTCATGGCTACTATTGCTGTATTATTTCTGATCCTTGGAAAAGGACGTTAAATGTCTTTAAACCCTCCCTCCTTTGGTGAAAAATACAAGAGCAATATTCATTAACTTTGTGAGCTCCTTCTGTCACTGATAGCAGAGGCAGTAGCAAGTGTCGTAATACCAACTGCTGATTGTTCTGCTCTCTGATGCCTGCCTGAAGCAGTCATGGTCTGACTAGGATATACCAGCTAAGGGCTGGCAAAACCCCCTGGGAATTTCATCCTAGAAACACTGTAGTCTAGAACAGTACAATGGAATCAGCTGTGCAAGGTCAGATCCCAGTTTCTTCCATCCTGTTGGGTTGTACTTTGTTTCAGCAAAGTTTTTGTGGGATCCCACACTATTCAGCATGTTCCCTGAATGTAGACCTCAAAGTGCAGTTTGCTTGGCTCATTGCATGGGGAGCAAAGGGAGCTTTGTTTGTTGGGTTTCTGATATGCTCAAGGGGTGTGAAAATTGAATAGAAATCTTGCTGGCTCCGCTGTTGCTTTATGGTTGACCCTGAAATCCTATTCTGTAGAGTTGCAGAGGGTGAACTTTACTTCATTTAATTGTTGTTGGGTTAGCGAGTTCATTGATAGTTCCTTGCAGGGTTCCCAGGGAGGGAAGCAATTAACCACATTTTGTCAGAACAAAGTCCTCCCATGTGCTTTAGTAAGATACAGTACAAATTTAACCTGTCAGTCACCTTTTGCTGCAGAATGTATTCTAAATACTAAACCATACTTTGCATTCTGTGTTTCTTTGAAACTTGGTGTTCAGGAGAAATAGAGGGGCTGCAGTAGCTTTGGAATGTGGTTGTGGGGGAGGGAGAGGGCTGGCTGCAGGGTGGTGGCCTAGAGGACCAAATGAGGGGTGTGCATTTCTCTATGCTGATCCATTTTCCTGTGCAAAATGTGTGTCCTGAAATCTGGAGCATAAGCTTGATTTCACATAATTTTTGTAGCATGAAGGAAATTGATCTTTAAAAGCTCCAGGCAAAAATTTCTTCTCTTCCTCTTGGCTACTTCCCATTGTCTGTCTCCTGTAGGCTATGAAGATGCTAACTGAATGCAGTGCCCTTGTATTCTTGAGTCTTTATTTCCTCAAGCATTTAGTTGATAGGAAAGGGGTTGTTTAGGGTTCAGCATCTCCTTTGATCACTCTGTCATAAGATCTTCCGGAATGCTTATACAGAAGCATGGGACTTTAGCTGAAGAAGCACTGAAGTTGGGGTAGGAACTTGCTTGCTGGGCAGTCTCCAAGCCTTCTGCTCCACTGAAGAGACAGCGAGGAGTCTCTGTCCCTTTTCTGAGGCTGAGCAGAAAGTGTTTCTGTTTACCTTGGGCCTTTGTTAAATGCAGGAAACATGAGTCCTGTACAGTGTTAACTTCCCAGGAGTTCTTAAATACACAAACCAAGCACTGAAAGGGAATTCTCTTCTTTTAGCATTCTCCTCCTCCTCCCATGAGGTACATATTCAGTCATGTACTCAGCAACAAAAAGGGAATGGTCAGAACACCACACCAGGACTTTATTTCTTTTGCCTTAACACTGCCTTCCCATAGAACACTGCAAGCATCTGCAGCTGCCCCAGCTCCTAAAAGGGAGACAAGGATATTTCTCCTCTTCCTGGAGATTTCTGGGTTTTTTTTTCAATCTTAAGACTCATTAGTTCCTTTAATGTGTTGAATCGCTCCAAGTGAATGCAACACAGTAGGGTTATTAATGGAAGTTTTGTATGGGATACCAGGGAGCCTAGATCTGAACCATGAAACCAGTTGAGTGGTGATTGCTATGTCCCGTGTCCTGCTTTGAAAGTAAAGCAAGTTCTCCAACTTTATAGGAGCTTTATTGCTTTTAAATACACCCTTGCAATGCAAATAGGGTCTAGTAACATCAGGTTTATTGTTGTGATTGCATCTATATAGGAAGCCACTTGACTACTTGCAAGTACTTCATTAATTCTTAGGTATAATAATCTAGCCCATCAAACTGTGCAAGAAGAAGTGAACACCTTGGGGTCAATCCTTGCTGCTTGCAGTAAATACAGTCTTTTCCATGGCTTTACATGGGAATTGGTGCAGGGAGGCAGGATCAGGCCTGGTTTTTAAGGTGTCTAGCAGAGACTGAGCATCTTGTTTGTATAGTACCTCTGCAGCAGGAGGCCTCTGAGTATGCAGGGATTGCAAATGCTGTTTGAGAGAGGACTAAGAGCATGACTAGAAAGTTGTAGACTGAGGAAATGTGCCCACTGTTCCACTTCTAGTAGGAAGCAAACAGTAGGTGTGACTTGACAACTCTGCCACCTTGGCTGGCCATAGCTATCATCTGTCACTGCTCTGCCCTGATGGCTCCCCCACTGAAGAGACAGTCTCCTTCATTGCTGTGTGAGGGATGCTGTCCTCTATCATCTCCTAGCCTGAAGAATATCAGAATTACTGCTCTAAAAGGACATTTGTTTAACCTGATATTTTTATCACTGAAAATCCATATGCCTACAGCATTTGTTTAAAACTTTGTCTCTAATGGCATAATGCTCTGGGAAAGCTCTCAGGGTGCACATGGTTAGTACAGCTGACTGAACTGAATGTACATGGTATTGACACATTCTGACACTGCATCTGTCAGCTGTCATTAAGGCCTGGAAGTGGTGAATATCTGAAGGTTCGATAAGTTAATGCCTGTGCACTCACATGTATTTGTATTGATGGGGTTTTGTCCTCTTTTTCTCCATTACATTGATCCAGGTTAAGGTTTGTTGCTCAGAACATTTGCTAGCTCTTTTCTGTAAAGTACAGCTCACTGCCACTAGAATTTGAAGTCTAAATGTTGTCTAATTGCCAACTTTCATTCACGTGTGTCATCAAGCTTTACATGATGGAACTTACACCTTCCTGTAAATGTGTATCTTTTTCTGGTCGTTGCTAACTTAAATCTTGGAGAAATCTGTAATGTTCAGTTCATCGGAAAAAGATGATACTGTGATGAGGCACCAAACCATTAGGCCCTAAATGGGACACATTTGCCAACAACCAGTGCACCCTTGCAATTGGCACTTGACCTCCACATGCCCCAGAGCACTCAGCTATAAAATCAAGTTAATGCTGGAGCTGACTTGACTGTGAAGAGACTGCCTCGGAGCTGAACTGCTTTACAATTACAGTTCTACTTGTATAAAAGATAAACCAATTGGAAGTAAATGCTTGCAGTTATAATAAATGTAGCTGTCAAAATATTTCTAAAGGCTGGAGGGATTCTGAGTGATCAGCTGAGATGAACGAGTAATTTAAATAAATGTAGAGCCGGTGATAACAAAGGTTGATCTGAAAGCAGCATTTTCTCTTGCTTTGATTTTATTGCAGGTGGGTAAAGCAGAAGAAGGGACTTGCCAGTTTGTCCTTGTAAGTTTGTTGAGTGCTTTCTTGATATTTTACTTCAGATGCATTTCCCTTTCCCTCAAGACAAATCTGTCATGATCAATGTGCATGGTGTTTGAAGTTGAGGGGGAAAGTTTGAGCTGAATTTCTTTATAATATGGAGAAACTGTCTATGAGAAAGTCTGCTGATGCACACTTTAATAAGAATGTGCACATTTTCATGCATAGTTGATGAGATGTGAGGGGGAAAAAGGGGGGACGAGTTGAATGGTTATGATAATCCAAAAGGGAAAAAAATCTTAAAAGTCTTTGTTTTTGTTGCTTCTCAGTGTGTCTAACACAGTTGTTTCAAGAACTTCTCAGTGTGTCTTATTTTGAAAAGGTATAAGCAGTTCTGGTTGCTGCAATGACTTTTTCATTGATTTTAGTCAGTTGAATGAGTTTGTTTAGAACTACAGTGTGTTAATGCATTCCTGTGTTCACTGCTCATAGATGATCTGTTATAAAACAGAGAACCACTGCAGTCTATCTCTTCCATTTCTCCCTACATTCAGCAGCATGGCAGTCTCTGTATCTGGGTGACTGGTATAGGGAGAGCTTACTCTGTGGTCTGGTTTTGCAGGAGCTCTGCCTCTCACCTCCATGGTCTGTTCCTTTATTTTTCGGTGACAGTCCCATCACCTCTGCACCTTATCTTTTAAAGTTATCTGAGGACGTGGGCTCACAGGAAAGTCCCAGTATTTTTGGGCATGACAGGTTATAGAGTGTGTGGGTGGTAGAGATGAAATAGAATAGTTTACTGATGGACCAAATTCATATAGAATCGTAATCTTGCTTGCTTTTGAGATGCTTATCTTGGCAGTATTCTTACACCACTTTGAGGTGGAAAAATGTTAGATGAGGTCTGTGCAGAAAAGGGAGCAGGATTGGTTGCTGGGTATTTTCATTTGTTTGTAAAGATTTCTTACTCTTTAAGTCCTGACAAAGTATATTGGAACTGCTAACTATGTAAAGGTATCACCTAGATATCTCCCATAACAAAGGCCAGTATTTATGAGCTGCCCTGCTAAACTGTCATGTTTCCATTGTTCCTTGACATTTGTACTTTAACTCTCACAGTCTGCAGCTTAATTCTTTTGTGCCTGACAGATACCCATTTAGGAGTCTTGGAAAATACAAAGTGGAGCCAGTTAACATTGAATGATCTTAAAACTAGGCTGCACTTTTGTTTTCATCGAGCAGGAAGATGATGCCATCAGCTAATTTGGTTGATCAATAGCCCTGCTTGCGATAAGGTTTCAAAGCTTGTGGCTAAAAGCTGATTGTGCTGGATCCAAAATAAATTTGATCTATCGGTTTCCACCGATGTAGCATAGCTCAGGATGATGCTTCAGTGCTGATGCTTAACTAATTTTAATAATGCTGACAGACTAGCCTGGTGCCTGCTGTGAGGACACTGGAACACATGAACCCTTGGCAGCAGAGCACTTATTTGTGGGTGTGTTTTACAGTAGCATGGAGCTGTCATGCTCTAGTGAAGAGCAGTCATAAAGGCTCGTCATTCTGAGACTGGGAAGCATCACAGTCTTTGCTGAGCACATTTAATGACATCTTTCATTAATGCAAACTTTGATCCTGGTTTCCTAAAAAGACAGAGGTACTGCTAAGAAGTTAAACTGGTTTGTTAGTTTTGGCTGCAGGTGTGTTACTGAAAAATGAGTAAAAGTTCTGTAGTCGAAATGCAAAAAAAGTGTGAGCCGTGGCTATGATCAGCGTTGGGGTATGCACTTCCAGAAAAGATCCCACCATGTTCTTTTTTCATGCCAGATGGGACCATATTCTGCTAGGAAGGTAGGCAAAAATATAACTGATGCTTTCATCTCTATTTCAGTGACTACATCATGGCTACGGGACCAACAGAGGTTACACAGTCACCTGAAACAGGAGACATACTTGAAGAGTGTACAGGTAAGTAGGTGTTCTGTGAATGTACAGCTGATTTGGGAGTCAGGATTTATTTTCTTCATGGTCAGGGGTCTGTAGTGACTTGTTTTGCAGTGTTGTTTTGAGTTTTGTAGTGTAAAAAAATCCATGTGGCTTTGTCAGCTGGCAATGCTATGGGAAGGGTCTTTGAATGTGCAGTACTATAGAGTCATCACGGAGGATA
>NDXB01012962.1:11542-23147 GCA_002631895.1 Agapornis roseicollis | reverse complement strand
TGTGCAGTACTATAGAGTCATCACCTGATGGAGGATATTCTTTTTGATTCTGGCTTGGATTTTTAAAAATAGAACATTAGAGCTTGAAGGGCTGATTGTTGTGCAGGCTTTGATGGATCCTACAGAGGTGGGAGCTGAGCCTTTAGCTAGCCTCTGCCTGTGGGAACTGTTCCAGCACCCCCACTGCAGCCTCATTTGCTGCTTCTAGCCACAGACAACCACTTACTACTTATTCTTTAATCTAGTGGCATGGGCTGATGCAAACAGCCATGAGGGAATGGAATAATAGGCAAGAAAGGAAAATATCTTACTTATGCCAACAAATTGTCTTAATTAAAGGAAACCCTCTTTTCCAGTGTTCACAATATTCCCAAGGAGATAGGTGAATATGAAGAACAGCATATGAAATTGAGGTGTTTTAAAAAGTGGCTGTCATATCACTTGATTTGTTTTCTTTTCTTTGGCTAATATCTCCCAGTCATCTTAAATGTTTGTGTTTCAAAGATCATCTTGCTTTATCCTTTAGAAATACATTTGTCACTTCCAAAATATTGGTAGAAAAGAGAAGCAAATGGCAAAGTGACTGATAGTTCAACTCTGCATCGCAGGTGGATGGGACGAAGAAAGTGTAATGATGGATGCTTGGGAATGGCTGAAACCTTAAATTTGTGATCTAGTTTATTGAGATGTTCCAGTGGTATCCATGGCATGCTGGTGGACCTGTGTGAGACCCACACATGCAAGTTTTGTACTCAGGTTCACTGGAAGATTCACAAAATGGATCAGATCCTAAGCTGGGTCACAGGGAAGGCAGGAGATGGCTTCCTGGTTTAAGTATTGGCTCTAAAACCAGTGGGAATATTTCTAGCTGTAACTGAACCAAAACTTTTCTAAGTTAAAGGCTGCTGCACTGTTGCTGAAATATTCCAGAGACACTTGATGGACCTAGATAAAGCCATTTTTGGTTCTTTTGCTTACATCCCATGTAATTTAGGATTGCCTCACCTCTTCCTTTTCATAGCTTTAACTGGTTTGTGATGTGAAGGCTCCAGAAGGCTAAAATCCCCAGCCTCCACCATCTAGTCAATTAGATTGTCTTCCTGAGGTTTACCTAGTAGTAGAGGGCTTCCAGTGCATCTCCTTCTTCTTGATGGCAGTAACCAGGTCACTGTCCAAAAACTGCCAGCACCTAATGTTGGCCTTACAGAATTCCATGATTTTATTACCTGGCTGGCAGTCCTTTTTGTGAAACTAGAATCATCGTCTTTTCTGACAATATTGTCTGTGGGATTGGTTTTTTATCATGTGTGTTTATTGGTGAAGTATCTAGTCCTTGTATTTGAGACAATGGAAAATACCTCCTGAATGCACCGTAGGAACTCAGAGAACACAGAAGATCCCCAAATTAACTGTTTCATTTAAATATGATTATTGCGCTCCTGAATCAGGTGTTCCCTCTGCTTTTTACAGTCTGAATTTTGCACTGGGAAAAGCATCTTTTTCTCTTGTTATAGAGAAGAAATGTGCAAAACAAGCAGAAAGATGTCTGTTAAATCTCTCTGTGTACAGGAGAAACAATGAAATAGGCAGTACACAAACAGTAAAAATACAGAATAAACAAACTTTACAGAGAAAGAAAATTGCTTACTCCTGCTCCTTCTGTTATAATGGGCTAAATAACAGCACAAGCAACTATGTTTGGAAGGTTTTTGCTTTTTAGGGCAGTAGCCTTTAAGTTTAATTTTTTTTATTTTTAATGCCATAAAATTGAAGATTGAGAACCGTAAGAATTCAAAAATCACGAGTCATTATTCTTCAGTGGGTGAAGGGCAAATAGGTGTAGTTGTCTGAGCTTGGATATTCTGTCCTTGCTTTGACTGGATTTTTGTTACACAATGAGTTTTTTTTTCATTTTAAGTAATAAGATCCTGTTGTATATTATCAGTTCAGGTATCAGAGAGTACTCTTCCAATTCAGTGATATGTTGGGCTACTTCACAGTGTGCTGAAATGTAGGCACCTTTAAATTAAATGTGGCATCCTTTTAACAGTGTGTGAAACGAGTGCATGACTGTTCAGGGTGTGAACAGTTTACTGTGCACCAGTAATAAATTAGAGGCTGGAGAAGGCACTGAAGTAACTGATGTCTCTGCACAAGAGGACTCTCTGTTGCCCGGTGATACCCAAGTGTTGTCCCATGCCAAATGAATTTCAGTCATTAGCAGTGTTTGCAAGTCCTCTCCATGGGCTCCATTCTAAAGCTAGCATCACTTCTGATCCAAACAAGCGTTTAGAGTAGTACCCTGGCAGTGTTATCCTTTCTGGTAGGACTTGTGTCTGTTTCTCTTAAATGCTCTTAGGATGACTTCTTTTTCTGTTGTGGTATCAGTTCTCTAGAAATACCAGCATCTACTTAAGGTCATCTGTAATAACTGCACTAGAATCAGACTTGCTGTTCATAGCACTGTCAGCTGATCAGTGTACATGAGAATGTCATTGTTTTTCATTTAGACTGCCTTTAATTTGTGGAACTGTCTGTGTGTAGCAGAGTCTGCCATGGTGCTCTTTGAGTCATTGGCCTGTGTTAGCAGACATTGCTGAACTGATAATTTTGGGGCACTGGTTTCATGAAACATTATAATCTTTTGTTTTGCTCATCTAAAATAAACCATCTCAGTTTTGACAAGTTTCCTGGGAGAATATCATATAGGTTGTCTTAATTGCTGATATGAATGGCACTAATGAAAGGGAAGTGTTGTTTTATCTGAGAGGCATTGTGGCTGATTGCAAAGGTCTTCCACCAATAAACCCTCCAAGGAATACCACATCCATTATTATTCAGATGAGTGGAACTCTACTGATAGTTTTGCTCTGCATGGTTTGGAAGATAATTTGGTGTCCATGGCAGCCCAAGTCACTTGAAAAGCAATGTGTAGGTCTTCTGTGGCTGATACTGCTCAGCAGAGAGGTAACCATCTCATCAGTCCGTGCTGGACAGTGTAGCAGTGTCCTTGTATGTCCTGACACATAGTGCTGGCACTAGGCTTGAGAGCAGGGAGGAGACAGGGTGAGTATATCTCAGTATCATTGTTTATTTCTCAAAGTGGCTACTGTCTGATGCAGCTGTGTGGTGGCACAGTTTCAGCCCAGATAAGGCCCATTGGCAGAGATCCCTACACGTACAGGGCACACGCTGAAACAGAGCATCCCCGACTAAATCATTGCTGGGAGAAGACAATAATTGTGTTGAAATAATGCCTTGCTTATGGAGGAACCCTCCAGCTGTGGGTATTTATTATACCAACTCTTATAAAGTATTAATTGAACAATGAATTTGGCTCAGATATTCAGTGATGTTATTGCTCTGCATATGTATTTCAGAAATTACAGGGGTTTTAGTACAATAGTTTGGCCCAAACCACTCCAAGCTGACACATCCCCCCCCCCCCCATGTAAGCTTCAGTGACAAAATGCAGCATTTGTGTGCTGAAGGAAAATATAAATGAGAATGTTGAAGTATCTTAGGTTATTAAAAATTAAATAAGTCAGTGATGTTTCATATGGTTTATTTTGTTCTTTTTGTGTTTTCATTTGGACAAAAGAAAATCAATGGCAATGAAATCAGATTAATAGTTTTCCGATTGTGTTCTTAGGGCTGCTATGTTTGGGGTTTTCATGTTCTGCAGGGCACTGTCTAAGTTTGCTCCATAGTCCTTGGAGGAGTTGCTGATTTTTATTTTGGGGCAGTGTTTTAATGTGGAAATGGATATTTATGGTTTAGAGTTCATGAATTTTTTTGCCAGTTTCAGTCTCTTTGCCAAATGTTGAATATCCTCCAGGTGTTGTCTCCTTACTCACTGAGGAAAGAGAAAGAACTAAGGCAAGCTAAGTAAAGAACAATAAGAGTTGAAGACATTGACATAACTTTTTAAAGTGAAAATACACCAGGTATGATTGGCATGACCACTGTTCACCTGTGAGCAGATACATTCTCTAGTTAAGGTGTATTTTTCAAAACCTGGAACCTAAGTAGGCACCACTATTGTCAGCTCGATGCCAGTACTGCTTTATAGGCAGCAAATGTAAGAACTGTGGCTTCATCTTTCACTGGACTCCAGCACTGAATTATTTACAAAGGAACTAGAACTGAATGGGCTGCTGTAGTTTTGAGGCTTCCTCCAGAAGTTACAGGGTAACATTCTCTAGACTAAGCAACACCTGCAACTTCCATAAATTTGCATTTCTCTCATGTTTCAGGAAAGAAAAAATCCAAATTTCAGACTTTCAAGAACTTCTTTGCCAAGAAGAAAAGGAAAGAACCTCCACCTCCCAGGGGAGAGAGTAATTTAAAACCTTGCCAGTCCAGCAGCGATGTCAGCATCTCCGTGCTCAACCCGACTGCACTTCATTCACCAGAGGAGGCTGGGTAAGCTGCTGGGGAAGCGGACCTCTTGTAGCAGTAGGATGAAAGCATGAGTTGGCCCCTAAGGAGCAACCTCTGCCCAAGTTTGTGCAAAACAAGCCCTAATGCTGATGATGGAATTCCTGGAATTTCCTCCTTCTTTGCTAGTGCTTAAAAAGCCAGCCTGGAGAGGAGGGGGAGGGCAGCCGGGGCAGGGGTGACCCAACCTCTTAGGCTAAAACTGCAGACAGCCCAGATTGTTTTGATTGGGTTTGGTGTTTGAAATCTGGAAGAGTCTGATCAGGAGCAACTTTACAAAGGGATGATGACTGAGTAGTGCAGTAGAAAGAATACATGTGACACTGAGTTGCTGGTTTTTAGCATCAGTAGTGCCCTACGTCATGGCTGGTGTAAAGGGAAGTATTTTTGGTGCATTATCAGTGTGTGATTGCTGCTTTAACTGTTATGTAGCTGTTTGGGTACAGCTGAAGACCTCTAGGTTTGTCAGCTACTCATGGAGGGCTGTCCATGTGAGTGAGGTTTGCAAGTCCTTAAGCAAATTGCAGAGCAATTCTCAGATCCCTGAATGATGTTAGTTCCAAAAATTGCCCATTCTTCAATTAGTGTAATACAAGCTAGTAGCTTGCCCTGCTAACACTGCTTCTCTCACAACCTTAAACCATCAAGCTACAGAACACTTCATTGCACATCTGTGACTGAATCTGGGGTGGGACAATGCTCTGAATGTGGTTACCTCTCTCACCAGGAGTGTCATGCATCAGTATCTGGCTGTTTTCCAACTTCTCACCCTCTTCATACTCCCTTGTTAGTTACTCTGCCAGGCTTCTCTTTGTATTACCCTAGGCCTTCAGTTGTAGAGCTGCACACTAGTAATGTGTGACAAAACAGTAGGCACATCTTGTGGTTTGCAGTGGTTTGTTGGAGGGGACACTGGCAGAAGACACAGATAGGTGACCAGAGTGAAACATGCTGAAATCAGCATTGCTGCTAAGTGCTTTGTGTGGTCATACAAGGCAGTTGGTAAAGCTGGATGCTGTGTTTCTTGTGGAGCAGCTTATAGATGTTACTTTCTCATGGGTGCTGGTTCCTCCTTGCCCCACCTTTCCCCACTCTGTTGTGTTTATGCAATTGTGTCATGGAAATGATTTGGGAATGAAACAACAATTTCTTTATTTTGTTTGTTAGCATAACAGCAACAGAGTAAGTGACCACATAACCAGTCCCCATGGGCTAAGGGGAATTAGAGTGACACAGCTTACTCAGTCTAAAAAAGCTTAGGAACAGGTGAGTTTACCCACTGGCCCATAGGAGGGATCTGGCTTAAAACCAGCTGCCTGCTTCAGAGGCAGTGTGGGTGCGAACCCCTTCTCTTGCCCTTAACCATGTACTTCAAGTCCAGTTGCTGTTTACCCGAGAACTACCCTCCAGTGATTATGAACTGTTTTGCAAGATCAGAGATCAGGAAGTGAGTAAAACCCTTCTGGTTTTTCCCTTAAAGGTAAGATTAGGTGGACTATCCAAAAAAACTTAGAGGATATGTTTGTGCTACTTGTAAACTTTATCATGTCCAGACCCTGCACAGCATAAGCATGCTTTGTAAGTACATAAAGAGACTGAGCTACATAATCCCTTGGAAAACCTGATCCTGAAAGCCAATGGAAGTACAGCTTGTGAAGGGTTTATAGCAGGACCCTGTGCTTTGCAATTTCTGGCATGCGGAGTATCAGAACCAATCCTAGAATAATGCTGCTGTGTGTTTGTTCTTGAGGCAGAAGCACTGGTTTCTTTTCTTCCTCCTTTTTTTCTTTTTTAAACCATATGTGGGGGGTTGTCCCCAGCTGGGTGCCAGGTGCCACCAAAGCTGCTCCATCAGTCCCCTCCTCAGCTGGACAGAGGAGAGAAAAAGTGCATCTCTGTCAGATGTGGGTGGAACTTCTAGCACCTTCTCACAGAAACCACCCCTGGAGTCTTTTCACTACCAAACCCTTGCCATGCAAACCCCATACACCATGTAATGTTTTAAAAATTAAACTTTTCTGAATCCTAACAAGAGACCACCCCTGTGTGGCTGTTAAAGTTGTAGGAATTACATTGCAAATGAATCTTGCTAAATAAGAATGGCAGTTTATTTGATCCATTTTACAGAGATATGAACGAATGCATAGCTTGCAGATTGAATGCATAGATTGACTACACCAGTAGAACTATAGGAGGGTTAGTCAAGCAAACAAAGGAGGTGGTGTCTCTGGAGATGTAAAGAAGAGAGTTGCAGGAGGAAAAAGTAATTTGTTTGGGATTTTTTTACATGGAGCATTTACGAAAGTTCACAGTTTTTCAGGGCTTTCTTCTAAAGAAAGAGAGAATCTGGGGTTAGGCAAATAGCAGAGACCTCTTCTGTTTCATTTCCTTGCAGAAGAGTGTTAGACTTACTGGATTTTCCTTGTCAGAGTTCTGTTCCTAATCATCGCCTGTTACCCAGAGTCCAACTTTCAGAGGCAAGAGCATTGCCTGCAGGGAAGCTGAGCCAAGGAATCCTTGTAACTTGTGGGTTATGAGGCTGGCAGCCAACAACATGAGAGTATTCTCTGTTGTTTTCCAGTTGAACACTAGAATAAAATCCTGGTAGAGGCCATCCTTGTGGTCTTTTGAACAAAGTGACACAGAGACACTGCCTGCCTATGCTGAGGGAACTTAGTGGATAAAAGATTTGGAGGCTTTCTAGTTGTGCCACCCAAGTGCAGAATTTGCCCTGCACAACTTAATAGTCCAACCCTAATCAATCTCAGTTAATTGCAAGCCAGTCAACTGTGGGGTCTCATCAATGCTTCACTGGGCTGACCACCCAGTTAGCACAGGAGCAGAGCAGGAATGGCTTACCTGGGTGCTTCAACTTGGCCATGAACAGATAAGTAACTGTTGCCATGGTCACTTGTCCCATTTGTGTTTCTTTCCTCCTTCTGAGTATAAAAGGAACTAGCAGTGACTACACTAAGACAGCTAATATGCACAAATCTGAAGTTAAGTGAGATGCATCCTACTCTGGCCTCTTTGTGATCCTACTGCCCTGGTGAAGAAGCACAGGAAAGTGTTGGAGGGATGTATCCAGTGCACTGACCACTCCTCTTGCCTTCCTTCCCAGGCCCAAAGGAAGCCTGGGAAACAAAGCCTTGTCCCATGACAGTGTCTTCATTTTTGAGTCTGCACCAGGAAATGTGGCAGGTGATCTGTTGTCTCAGGAAAACATACCTGGAAGAGTGAAAACTTTGCAGGTGAGAACATCATCCCTCATTCGTGGTGCTGCTTTGTATTAGCTATCTCCTTGGAAACCCTATGGCTTGATTCCTCTACTGTGTGCCTTAAGATTTTGTTGACTTTAGTGTCCAAATGAGATTTACTGCTTTTGGATCTATTCTGCCTCTTGGAAATTTCATCTCCGAGCAGTCCTGGTGCTTCTAGCCTTTCCTACGTCTCATAGCATGTGAGTGACATGAATCCAATTCACAGGCTCTTGGAAACTTTCCTTAATCAGCATGTCCTCTTCCAATGGGATTTCTATTCTTCACTTCATAGCTACTGTTTTTAAATTAAGGCCATTTATTTATTATGTAGTGTGTCCCTTATACTGTTACTCTTTTGGGCAATTCTGGCTATATGTTTTCACTGTACATGCTGGCACCAGCGGCTGTGTGTGTGGGATGATGGATATGTCAGGGCACACTTAGTGACAGCTTTATTTATATCATTATTCTTCTGATCTCTGCCAACAAAGGATACTGTATTCTGCTAGGTCATTTCCTTCTTCCAAGGCACATACTGAACCCTCCTTGACAGCTCCCTTATCAACTGTTGGCTATATTAATCGTGTTTAAATGACTGCCTAGCTCAAAGCACTGAGATAAAAGTTTAAGGTTTTTCCCAGAGACTGAAAACAAATGGTTGATAAAGTAGCCAAAGGCCATTGAAATTCTTCCTTTGCACAGTGTGAGTTTCATGTTGCAAAATACAATTGCATCACATGTTTAGCAATAGAAGATGCACAGAGGGATTTGTTCTTTCATAAGAGTGCAAAATAAACTGAGCTTCAATTCAGGGTATTTTTTTGTATAACAATAGGGGTAGCAGGAGAAATAAGTGTATAGAACTTTTTGTGAATATAGAACTTTTGTGTATATAAGTGTATATCAACTTAGAATAGTTGATAGAACTTTGCTGGGGAAAAAAGCCTCTCTTTTCATGCTATCTGCAGTCCACTGTGCCCTCTCTTCATCCATCCATCCATCCATCATCTTGCATGGTAATGTAATACTGCCAGCACTATTTTTATAGCCATAAGAGACAGTCTTTTTCTGTGAGCTTGACTCATGTCAGAATAAAAGCCAAGCACTAATAAAAGCTGTTATTTTCTTAGCAATGTAAATTAACTTCTACCAGGAGATGACAGACTGTAAATTCAGTTTCCCCCAGAATATTTTGCTGTCTGCATGCAATAAATTTAATAAATAAAAGATGGGCAGTTGTGGAAAAAGAGAAAAGCAAAACTGACTTTCTGTATTCCCATAAAGTGTGCAGGTATGTTATATGTCTTGATACATTGCAATCCCTGTGCAGTTTGTCATCAGTTCTGCTTTGCAGATCATGTTGGTGATACTCCTTTGATTGTTGTTAAGAGGGCAAGAAAGCTGCTTGAACTGAGGGACTGGTGGAGTAGAGGGTGACATTGTGCTACCCTATATGGCTCTTAGATCTGTAGGAATTATATTGCAAATTAATCTCACTGAATAAGAATGGCAGCCAATTAGATATATTTTAGAGTTATGAATGAATGCTAAGCTTGCAGAGGAGCACAGACTTAGGCCTAGAATTTCCCAATCTGGTTTAATAAGCACAGAAACAGAAAAAAACAGGTCTGTCTTTCTATCTGGGTAGTATTCAGTTGAGGTGATTTTAGTTGAAGGACAAAGTTTCTGTTCAGACCTTGTTTCTTTTCCAGCTTTGACATAACAACAGACTTAAGCCAAGAATTTTAGTAATGGTGTTTCCTGAGATCTGAACTTTTTTAGTTTGAGGGAACATCTGGCTGCTTGTGAGGTTGCAGACTTTGTTTTATTTTTCTAGGGTCAGGGCCTGCCAGAGCATTCTTTCTGTGCAGTCTTGGAAAAGAATCCCAATATTCCATTACAAACAAAGTTGTTCCTGGCTGCTGTTATCGTTCTTGCTATAGACAGCACCAGGATGCGATGCTGGGGGGAATTATCAAGAAATTCATTAGGGTAGACCAGGATTAAACTTGCTTTCTATAAAAAGTGGGACTCACCTACTTGTGCAGGAGAGGGTGGTGACAAGCTCTCAGTATTTCAAAAGAGCTTTGTGAAAGGAAAGCTGACCACATAAACCCTGGGGTTGGGAGCTGCTGAATGCCAATGTTTTGTGTGACTACTTAGGACATCTGGATACATGTAGTTATTTAAAGAATACTGAAATCTAGGCTTTTTAAACTTAAAATAAGTTAAGTTGCTGTGAGTTTTCTGGAATGGTGAAATTTCTGTCTTTGGGAACTCACTGAATAAAACTGGTTTTAATTTTGTACCAAAGCCAGTTCTAATGATGGGTTCCTGATGAATGTAACTAACTAAAAATTCTGTTAATGGCTATTTTCTGTAAATGGTCTGTTTCTTCAAGTACTTCTGTTAACTAGGAGATTTTGCATTCCTAATGGGAGCAACTGGGGTAAAAGTGTCCAAAATGTCTACTATAAATAGTGCCATTTAAAGTCTTTATTCTAAATTTATTTTCAACTGCAGCTTCAGTTGCAGCAGAACATCAGACTTGGGTCACCTCCCCTTGTTATAACTGGAAAGAAACTGGAAGATGCGGGTGCTGTTTCTGAAGATGATGGTTTGCCTAGAAGTCCTCCTGAAATTTCAACCCTTTGTGACGTTCTGACAGATTCACCAAACAAGGTACAATTGTCATGTCACTTCAGTGACCACCTGTATGGAAAAGCTAAAGTCTGCCTGGAAACAGGGAAGAACCTTATTGCTTGCTTATGGTAAAATCTGATGGTACAGATCAGTCAGAACTAGAACAAATTCCCTAGGTGGATTGTAGTCTTGTCACTGAGAGATACTACAAAAACCCTTCTGAATATAGCTTTCTATGCTTTTCTGTAGACCAGTGCTGGGGCAGTTATGACCTGTACCAGCAGGGAAAAAGGAGAGAAATTCAGTTGATAAGACACCTCTTGGTGTCTTTGGGCAAGGCAATCTCTCCTGGCAGGTCTGTATGGCAGAAAGTGTAAAAAGTCAGTTATTCATAGGTGAACGTTGTGTGACTGTGACTGTTCCTCTTCCAGTCCGAGAACAAGCCAAGGCACTTACACTGCACAAATGAACTCTGTATATCTTCCAGCTTCAAAGACCTGGAGAGATTGGCAGTTGCCTGCACCTGTGAAAGAGGAAGAATGTTGGGATGTTTTAAGGCTAGGAAGGAAAACAAAAATCACTGCAAGAGATTCTTAAACAGTTACTTAAGAGACTGCAAGAGAACCTTAAACAATTACTGGATTTGGAATTGCAGAAAAATACTCTAGGGCAATATTAGCTGAATTGTCAGGAAAGTGACAATCCTATGAGTCTGAGGAGAACAGATCCTGCTGGGACTCAGTGAGGGTTTGGTTATCTTCTTTGTTAGGAATTGCTTCTCACAGCAGATGCATGATTTTGGAATTGAGTGGACACGTAAACATTTGTGAATTTCAAGATCTTAAAAGTATAAGCTAAAATAATGTCATAAAATGTATTGTCTCATGTGGTCAGCCTTCATGGTGTCTCTCATAGCTGGATAAAGTTTCTCTACTTTGTTTGATCCCCAGTGAACAAATGAAACCTACCCTGTGAGACAAGGACTCAGTGACCCTTTGTCTTTCCTCTTATGTCTTCTCACAATTAGCACTGGATACCCAGTCCCAGATATTTCAATGTGATACTTCCCTTGGCTTACCCTCTTCCTTATTTTATCCCACAGTCCTCCAACCCTGTTCAGCGTCATAGCTCTTTGAGTTTAGGCGGGACAGACAGTGAAGATGAACAGGTAAATAGCTGCTTTTCCTGCTAAAGTGTGATGTCTCTATGGAGCCAGTACAATAATACATTTTATATATATATATATATATATATATATATAT
>NDXB01012962.1:0-11387 GCA_002631895.1 Agapornis roseicollis | reverse complement strand
TCTATAGAGAGTATAAAATAATATATTTTATATATATATATATATATATATATATATATATATATAAAAATATGTATATTTATTCTGGGTACAGTGTGTGTTGCAAAAATCCAACAATGTAAACTACAGGCAAAACCATAGAATCATAGAGTCAACTAGGTAGGAAAGGACCTTCAAGATCATGAAGTGCAACCATTAACAACATAACTACGTAACATAGCTACAGCTATAGCAACATGGCTAACTATATCCCCCACACTGCCTGCACAAACAATTTATTAACCTGTTTATTAGCCTAGTCAGATTCAAAAGAGCCAGTTGGGTTCACAAATAATATGGTTTATTCATATGCAATATATACAGTTCTTTTGGATTGCTGGTGAGAAACAGATTGACTGCAAAACAGCTGTATAGCACTAACAGTACAATTGCAATCACAAGCTTAACTTTCTGAGTCAAAACACTTGGTGTAGCTGAGGACACGAGTCTTACCAAAAGGCATCACTTCTGTGGAGAACAAGGAGGCCTTTGAGAAGGGAGAAAGTAACCTTTGGGCAAAACCAGCTCAACTTTCCCATCCATGGTTGAGATCAGACACTGCTCCTCTCAGTCATTCCTATAGCTTTTGCTTTTAGGGATAGAAAGATAAAGCAATGTCTCCCCCACGTACTAGACTGCTAGTCACACAATTTTAGGGGCCCAAGTGATCTAGATGACTTGTATTGTCATTATTTTAAATAATTTCTTGTATATAGTTTATCTTTACTTCAATGTACATTTTATTAACTCATCTCCCATTTTAGATTTTAACTAAAAGACTCCATTCTGTAAGCCTGCGCACTGTTTTTATCTTACAATGCAAAAAGCCCTTTTCTGTCTGGTTCTGGAGTCTTTGAACTCTTTCTGTCTTACAACCTCATCTCTTATGAGAGGGAGAGACAGGGACAGGAAAAACATTTTTCTCTTATATGTTGCCCAGAATTCCCCACTTTAAGGCTCTTCCTTTTCCCCCCGACTCACTAGGAACCTGGCTAGCTTTTTTACAGAACCATATATGTTCCTTTACCCAAATATTTTTCTTAGTCAGCAGTTTGGCACAGCAGAAATCTTGCCAATGTGTTCATCTAAAATAAACCCCCTTTTCCTAATAATTTTTCTTTTTAGTAGCTTTTGAAACTATTTATGTAATACCAGGATTTGAGTTAGCAAAACACAAGGTGTTAGACTGAATAACCTCATTCCAAAAATGAGGACAGTTGTGAAAAGCACTAAGAAATCTGCACCAGTTATTCCATTTAACAGCGCTGTACATATAGTAAAGGAAAAAGAGGATTTGAGCCTAAGTAGTCTGAAGTTGTACACAGTGTAGTGGGTTACATTTTGCTATTGTATTGATCTTGTTGCAGATGATAGTCACCTCATTTCTCTGCCCTGTGCTGCTTCACTGGGATTTCCAGGAGCCTCATGCTGCTGTCACCTCTGTGTGAAACCCTGATACATCACCCATATAACTTCTCAGTGCCTTCCACTTTTACAAAGACTCACTCTGACTAATCTAAAGCTAAATGTGAGGCGTTCACTCAAAGCAAGCAGCAAGTGACTTCCCCGAGACATTAACCAGCATTATCTTGCCTTTGCCAGATAGCCTTTACAGAAATCTAACTTCCTTGTTGGCATTTCTATCCCAGACTGATTAAAAGCAAAACAGGGCCTCAGCATGTGAGGCTGAGCAGAGTGTTTTGGCACAAAGGCTCTTTAGGACCTGCACTCTCTCTTTGTGCAGGCTCCTCCTCTGCCCAATAACCAGCAAACACCAAATTTATCTTGCAGTTAAGCACTGATGTGGAATTCATGTGTCTGCTCCATTGTCTTTGAAAGAAGATGCCAACTGCCAGTGCTTGGGGTCAAAAATACCCCAAATCCTCAATAGAGTAGGGAATTTGCTGTTTACGTACAGCAGTAGCTCAGATAGTGACTTCAGGTATTTTTATATTAAATAAACAGCTGTAATTTTATAATTGAAAGGCAGAAGAACTTGTACGTAGAAATGAGTAAGAGTGTTACTGCTTTTGTAAGTGCCGTGATCCTTACTGGTCTGTTGTTAATCTTGTGGAATTATAACAAAAGTTAGCTTATTTACTTTTTTCCTTTCTTCCACGATGTGTAAATTTGCTGTGAGAAAAGTCTGCAGCTGTCATAATACATTCTGTTGTGGTTTGCTTAAGCTCTAGGAACTAAGCAAAATCAGTGGGGAATAAGGACATTAGTTTTAGTTACCTTAAACATAAAGCAATGTACTGAGGCAATTTTTGTAGATCAGGTGGGAAGATGTTTTCATTACCTTAAAACTCCATTAACATACATGTTTTAAATGCTGTGTTGTATCCTAAACTTAACCCCCCTCCCCCCAACATCTGAATGCAAAGCTGAAGGCTTTGCTTCACCTAGCTTTATGGCCGAAGCCAAATAGCAGGTATGTTGTACTGGATGAAGTTTGTTTGGCATGTCTGTGAAATTCCGCAAATGTTCTTGAAAGTCTGGTCTGTATTTCAAAACAGTAACAAGACCAGCCAAGCTGCATGTTTAGGGAGTTCCTTACAAGCCCTTCTGTAAACCCTTCACTTTGAGAGCATAATCTAAGGTTACTGCTGTCTAACTCCGCAGAGTAGCATTGCTGTGAGGGTGAGATCCACATCACATCTGGAAGATGGTTCTGGGGTACTTGCAGGAGACAAGCATTTGATTTTGCTGGAAAGTGGACGTTAAAAGAGCAAAGTGGCTATGGTAACTTTCTTAGAGATAGAGGTCAGGAGCAAGCATCCACGCTACTTTCGTGTCTTTTTAATAAGGTATCCCTGCAGTGTGTCACAGTACTGAAATTAGAAGGCAGCTATAAAAACTGCACTAGTGTCTCCTGCTGGTGCATACGTATATTGCAAATGGTTTTCAGATAAATACTGGGATGGGGACAAGCTGAGCCTCTTGCTGTGGGTGAGACTCTGTTTCTCACTTTTGTTTAACATATGTCTGCACACAGAGAATTGAGTAATCTCTGTTCAGAGATGACATTAGGCATGAGGGTTCCTGTCCAAAAATTCAGACGTTTCAGGTTTCTGAAATGGAATGAGCTGGCAAAGACTTGTATCAAAGATGTGGGGAAGCCTAGCAACATGTATAGCAATGTGTTTTCTGTTTTACAGGTACCTTCTGGAGCTTCCTCCAGGCCCATCAGCCCCTCATCCTCTGCCACTCTGGGGGCCCCTGGCTCAAGAGGCAGCAGCTTCCTTCCCATTGACTTCACGATTCCTGCCAGTCCCGTCGGCTGCCTTGACACCTCAGCAGCCAGGCACAGGATTGCCATAAACCCCCGGAAACAGAAAGGCTTTACAAACAAGAATCAGCAACACCCCCAGGTAAGTGTTTTCTGGAAAAGAATCAGTGGGTAGAAGGAAATGGATGTGAATTTTTAATTTATTTTTTTTCCTTTTTTCTGTATTCCTTCACTTTTGTTGTTGTTCTTCTTCATTGGAAGAAGGGAAACCACTTGTTTTTCACCAACTAACCAAAAGAAAAAAGATTCAGAAGACTTCAATATCATGGGAGCCAAAGTCCAACTTTGGTTTTTCATTATTTAGCCAAGAAAGTTGCAGGTTACACTTCATTTGTAAAAACATTCCTGTTGTTTGTACAGCTAGTTTTCAGGTTTAAAGAAGTCTAAGTCTGTTTCTACAAACAATTTCAGATTAGCTTCAACGTAATTCTTTGTATGCTAAAGGAAAGACTGAAGGTCTTTGGGAAGGGATATGGCTCTGCATGTGGGAAATGAGGATGAGATGCTTTTCATGCTGTCTTCTAGGTGGGACATTGTGAAGATGAATTTCACCAGATAGGAAAGGTTGTTGAACTGGAGTGTAACAGAAATAAGGAGTAATGCTTCTCTATTGCGTGTTCTGCTCTCCACCAGAGAATCACACATGAAAATACGTCCTGGATTCCCCTGTTCTATCAGAGAATCATGCACAGAAATTTATCCTGGAGTTAGAAGTGCTCTGCCCTGAGAAGGGATGGGGGAAATTCAGGATAAGTGTAACACAGAATGAGGTTTTCCTGGAAACTTGGGTCCTGCAGCATCTTTGCTTATTATAATTTGTGCTGCAGCTGCTACACCTACAGTGCTGAAGGAGAAAAGCTAATTGTGGGTTGTCAATCAGAGATAACGGAAGTGATGTTAATGTCTCCAGCTTGGTCTATTCCATGCCACCAGGTAGTTTGGCTGGTGTCTTAAAAACATACTTGTTCACTCAGAATATGTCAATCCCAAAATGTTGCACATTCAAGAGAGATCAGTGTGCTGCCTTGACATTTTAAACATGAATGATTTCTCAGTTCTTTACTGGGATTGTACATTACCCACAGCTTTGGGGTGGGTTGTGTCTATGTTTTGAGTATTCATTAATGTGTGTGTGTATAAAATATTATTTTTGTTCATTATTTTTTAATTGAAAGATCTTCCTGCACCTCATTAGGTGGAACAGCTGGAAAATGAGGCATGTCTTCCTGCAACTCCAGAAAAGAAGGGAAATTCAACAGAATTACTTGAGAGTGGCCAGCATAAAAGTGATTATGAAGGTAATGAAGACGTACGTATGGCTAGTTTGAGTGCTTGAACTCTCCTGCATAAGTCTGAGAGAACCTATTTGAACTGTAAGTCCTTTCAAACTAGGCACTTTTGTTTTTAGTGTCATAAACCAATTGTGGCTGCTAAAGTGTTATGATGGAAAAAGTCATGTACTCCACTCAACACAGTGATGCCGAAATGATGGACTTTGAGAGCCACATTAAAAAGTACATGAAGAGAAAGTACCATGATCAGAAGTACCTGTGCTAAGCAGTTGGCTAGATCTCATTGACTGGAGATCTGCGTTCTTGACATCCAGAAATACCTTAACCTCAGCATTATATCTGTTATGTGTATACGGTGACTTTAATTGGTTTGTGTTTACTAAATCTTCATTTACTACTTTCCTCCTTGCCATTTGAAAAATAGCTTATTGCTGGTGGTAGCACAATTGTAATCACAAATGAAATTTCTCCGAAACAGCACCAGAGATTTTTAGCACCGTGTTACAAATGCACTGGCTGATGGTAATGCTATAGTGTAGCGGGCATGTTGGCATTTTGTTATCAGGGCAGACTCAGGTCCCCATGCTGTCACACATCAGAGTTGCTGTGTGTGCAGACACATCTCAGCTATCCAGATGTTCTGCAGCGTTGCAGAACACAAAGAAGAGGCACAGTTACCTGATGCTGAGATGTTGTGCTTAAATACAGAAAATCCTCCAAGTCATTCTAGACAGCATTTCTAGGCATACACATGAAGAAATATCTAGGGAAATCTGGCTAGTAGTCTTACAACTAGGGGTATGCACAGAAAAGAGCTAAACAGCAACTGATTTTGTACATCTTAAGCAAACAACAGCTTTCAGTCATTCCTGGGATTAGGGTGTGTTCAAACTGAAAGCTTTATCAGTACCCTCACTTGGAAAGCCCATTTCTATAAACGCTTTGAACAGCCTGATTTAGCAGACAGCAGTTCCCAGACTTGGGCAACTCATGCAGAATGACTGCACTATCTGGAATGAATTACTGATACAAATTGCGCTTAAATTTTAACCTTTAAGTGCATGCTCTTCTCCTCTGCTTAATATAGGATTACCAGCCCAGGTGGGATATTGTGCAAAGGAAGGCAGTTCTAAGGAGACTTCAGGTGTAAAAAGTCCCACTGATGCTGCCTGTGACTCTCATGATTCCACTTTTGTAGCAGAAGACTCCTGTACTTTGCTAGAAGAGGATGCATGCCTCACAGATGCGGACCATCACTGTAAAGCAGCTGCACCCCTCCTAAGACCTGAGCCTTCCCCAGTGAACCTGGAGGAACACCACAGTGCAACAGTGTACTGTTCAGATGAGTCTGCTGATGAATTGACGTTACACCAGCAAAACACCAGTACGGGAGCATCTGCACTTCCAGAATTGCAGCAAATTGAAGAAGAAGCTGTTGTTTTTCCAGACATACTAGCAGCTGGCTTGCTTAGTGATGGCATAGAAACAGAGTACATAGATATATTGGCACATGTTGCACAAAGGTCCTCGGTAAATTCTGTGGACCCAAACATCAAATACCAAGAAAAGGGGAATCCCCTGTTTATTGGCAAAATAGAAGCCTGCTTGGTTTCTAGTGAGGATCATTCCAACCACGCTGTCTCAGATATTGTACCAAGCACTTCACAGTTTGCAGTAGCCAATTCAGCATCCTCTTCTGACATCAAGACAGTGGCTGTTTTGAAGCCTGAGAACAGTTCAATAACAAGAAATGACACAGAAACTTGTGAAATAATGGAATTTCAGTCATCCAACAGCAGGGCAGAAAAAAACCCAGGCACTGCTGCATCTGTCTCAGAAGCAGGTTGCCTGCTACCTCAAAGTAAACTGGAAGTATGTTTTAAAGCAGAAGCTGTTTCTGTTTCAAAAGGTGACCAAGGCAGTCAACAGGCCAACACTGACAGGCAAACAGCATATGTTTCTGAAAATCTGTCCATTGCATGTCTTGCCTCTTCAAGTTTGGCTGGCTTAAAGAGTAGCATCTCTTCTGATGATGACAGTAAGAACCAGCAGACAAGCAGTACACCTTCTCATGGAAAAACAATGGAAGACAGTCGATCTTCAGATGAAAATGTGAAAACTCCACTGAAGACTGCTTCTGCTAAACCAGTCAGATTCACCATTGCACCAGCATGGCAAAGATCTCTCTCAGGAGGTTCAAGTTCAAAGGAAGATTCCTATACCAGAAGTTCCCCAACATCTCCTATAAGACCAGAGTTGTTTGAAGGAGTAACAAAAGAATACACACGTTTTGATGCCATCATCCAGGAATCAGCAAAATCCAACTCTGATAGATTTGATCGAGATTGTAGGGACAGTGATTCCCGTTTGAATTCTTCTATGGAGTGGGCTGACCATGAAGCAAAAAGTGTTGAGAACCCATTTGGGGTCAGACTAAGGAGAACGTCTTCTTTACTAAAATACCAGAATGAAAGCCGTGCTGAGTCTCCAAAGCTGATCCCTTCAGCTGTTCCCACTGCTCCTTCTGCTTCAGTCAAAGAGGATCAGAAATCAGTGGGCACAGGGGAAACATCTCCAGGCCTTCCTGTTAGCACCAAATCAGTTGTTAAAAAACCAGATCTGCTGGAAGACAAAAATCCTCCCAAGACAAGATCAGAAGAAGTGGAAAAGAAGCAAAATGGGCATAAACCATCAGGTATTTATACTGTATTTTATCCAGACATTGTAGGAAATAGCATCCAAGAACATTGGCAGAGTGGTGAGCAGAAGATAAAAATCCTCTTGATGAAGACCAAATTCAGCCTTGAGTTCTTCAGCACCATAATTTAATTGGCTTGATGATTTGGCTTGGATGGAGAATTCTTGGCTTATCTTAATGAGGGGTGTGTTCCAGTAAGAATAACAGCAGAGTAATAGCTGAAGGGCTTCTGAAACATTCCTGGTATGACCAACTTGTACAAATAATAGGAGTTTTAACAGAGGTTTTTAAAACTGGCTGCTGTTTTGTAGTTAATTTTCCAGACTGCAGCAGCTCAAACCTTGGCTGAGAGTTGCATTGGGTGTGATTATTCCTTTTCTCCTAAAATCGCTTTATTTAAAATATTTAAAAAGTGAAAAGGCAGCCTGTATTTTGCTGCCTACATGAAAAAATAATGGTTATCATGCTCATTTAATCTGCAGTGTGAGGATGTTATTTCAAAGGCAAAATCTGGTTCACAATGATCTCAGTGGGAGCTCTGCCATTGACTTAAACGGAAGCAGAGTCAGGTCAAAAACTCCAGAATAAATAGAAAAGCAGTTATCACCAAGGACAAAATCATCAGGGAAGGTAATTTTATCCCCACAATGTTCAAAGGGTTTTACAGATGCTGAAGGATTTAAAATACAATACACAATCTTTAGACTGACTCGACCTAAATCCCTTCTTTACTTCAAAATGCTTCTTTTGTAGAAAAGGTCTTCTCTCCACATTTGGAATCTGCTCCCTCTGAACCAGCTTGGGTCTTCATGGCAAAACTAAAACAAAAGGGTTTCCAAGACCACCCTCTTGCCAAAGAACATAAAGCTGAAGATAAAGCTTTGACCAAAGCAGATCAAGAGGAGGTAGAGTACCAAGTAATGTTGCATGGGTATGAATTCTGCACCAGCTTGCCTGGGTGCTTTTGAAAACTGTTCGGTATCATCTTCATGGGAGGTGTGTTGTGAGTGCTACTCAAAGAGAGACTTTCAGGGCTGGTCTCTAATATGGGTTGAGACAGATGACTGATGCAAGTGAGCAAACACGTGTGACTATGCTGTCACAGTGATTAGTTTCAGAGCTATATCCTCCTATATGTTCCTTTGTACTGCTCAAACCTGAAGCTTTTCAGAGCTTGCCTATTGCCCTGAATGCATTTTGTAGCCCAAGAACTGCTTTGAGTTGCTCTAGCTTCCTCGCTGTTAGTGACCTGCAGACTGCATTCACTGCTCTGCTCTGTAGACTGCATACTGAATGTCTGACTTTTCCACTGACTCTTGCACAAGTTCCTTGTACAGCTTGGACAAGGTCTTCAATTCCCCATCTGTAAGACAGGATAACTTGCCTTCAAGTTATCATGAGCTATTATTCAAGCTATCAAGTTAACATGGCTGCATGTGAACTAATCCTGTATTTGGAGCAGCTGTCTTCTTTCTTGCCTTCAGTCTCTCCTCCCACAGGATGTCCACAACCATCCTTGTCTGATATTTGCTTCATCTCCACAGACAGGTTTATAGATGTTGCCAGGGTGAACTTTGTGAGTGCCAGTGACTAGCCAGGTTTCTTAGTTGCATTCTTTTCTTCTTTCCTTTTGTAGCAAGGGATGTGTGCTAGTGAGAACATGCTGAAGAAGAATATGCCTGCCTTGAGCTCTCAGGACAAGAAAACACAAATGAAGACCAGTGTGTGTGCTGCAACAGGTATTCTCTTTCTTTACATCTTTATATGGTGGCTACAGTTTACACTGGTAAGTGGTAAGGCTGGCAGGTGATGGCGGGGGAAACCTTTTTTGTAATCAGCACAGTTTATATGAGGCCTGTTCAGACTATAGTTTTCATATAAATCGAAGTATTGGCTTGCTCACTCAACAGAGAAAGAAAGTGAGGAACTTCTGTTTCCACTGCCAGTTCATGGAGTGGCATATAAACAATATGGTGATTTATTATTGGCAGAGGTCAGTACTGAAGAATAGCAGTTGAGCTGGAGTGTGTCCAGAAGAGAACAGCAAAAAAAGGTCAGGTCTTCTAGACCAGTCAGCCAGGAAATACTGATGGGAGTGGAGTTGTTTAGTCTAAAGAAGACAGCTTAATTTTGTGCAGAGGACAAGATTTGTCTTTATGTCCTGTAGAGCTTAAAATGTAGCAGGGGAAGTTTAGCTTAGACATTAGGAAATATTTTCTAACAATATGAGTGGTGAAGTGCGGAATAGTGTAGGTTGCTTATAGAGAGTGTGCAGCTTCCATTGATGGATGTGTTTACTAGATAGACAAAAATACTTTAGTTAGAGTCAGTTCCACCCTCAGGTGAACACAGAGGCTTGATGGCCTCTCTGCTGCCCTGTTAGCCATGATTGCCTGTGAGAAAAATGCAGGGGAAGAGTGACTCAGACATCGTGACTCACATACGTCTTCCAAGGCTACTGCTGGGCTGCAGCTTATCCCTCCCTGCTTACTCAGTGTGGTGCCTAACCTCAGAGACATGCTCCAGTTAGATGTAGATAAGCCAGTTCTTCAGCTGTAAAAGCATACTGTGCTAGCTGAAAGCTATTGATTTCAGATACTGCCTAAGAAGATAAGAAATGCCCCACTGTGTCAGAACAGTGGCTTTTCTGTTCCAGGTTCCTCTTGCTGACACTGCAGTAAGAGAAGCTGTCTAGAGAGAGTGCGTGCACCTGCCTGCTTATGCCTTATGATCTACCAGCATCCAGAATATTAGAGATATAAAGGGGTACCTCTATGTCTACTCCCTGTAGTAATTGTTTATGGAGCTGTTATCTGGTTTTGAATCTATGAGTCCTATAAAATAAACTTTCTCCCTTACTATGGGTAGCTGGCCAGCTAAGAATGGGCACCAACACAGGCTCTGATGTCAGCTGCCGGCTAACTGTATGTGTGTGTGATTAAGAGAAAATAGTTTTAAGAAAGGATTCTGTTACAAGACAGCTTCGTTTTATGGTTGTAGGTGCAAAGTGAAAGATAAAATGTAAACAGGCCAAGATTTTTGCTCATATTAGAAGGTCTTCCTTTGAAAAGCTGCCACAAAATAACCGGATTTCTGTGTGTTGAATCATATAAACTTGGAATCCCAGCAGCCTTCAGTTGAAATTCAGAACTCCATAGAACTCTACTGCTACTCGTTTGCTAGAACTTCACCACTTGTACTTGCAGCAGAATTACAAGTTTTTCTGCATCACCTCTGCTCAAGAATTGGGCTAGGGGCTATCCAGTCAGGAGACATCCAATGACATGCCTCTCTCTAGGGATAGTATTTATAGGCATATTCTACTCCACTCCTTGAATGTCACAGAGAGCTCTGATCAGTGCTGATATTCAAGGAAAATGCTACTCCTCCATCGCTCAGAAAACCATGCCTATCATTTAGGAAATGTTCAGCACTGTCAGCCCATGCCCAGGAAGTTGGGAATTCCAAATGTAAACTCTGCTCTGATTTGGTTCTCACTAGCACAGCTAGCAATATGAAAAGTTGTAGGTGCTAGTAGTGGAAATGATTTAGATTTAAACCCCAGAGGAGTTATTAATTTGGATCATGCTTTCTGATTTATGTTAACTGCTAGCAGTTTTCTTGATAGTTGAGGTTTTCTGTGCAATGCATGCATCCTGCACGTAACAGCAAGAGCCAGGACAGATCAAGATCAGCTAAGTTTGGAAGAGGATTCCAAGAAATCAGATCCTTATTCTACCGAGTGTGACTGTTTTGTAACTGCTGCGTGGCAAGCCCATGTCATAACCAAGGGAAGATTACTTAGCTTGCCTCTTCTCTCTCCCACTTCACCCTAAGCATGATGAGGTTTGTCCCAAGGCCTATCTTTCCTCGAATAGTCATGAACAACCATTTTTGGATTTTGTTTTACCTTGTGCTGTCAGGACATGCAAAGGATTTTAGACTCACTTTTGCTCCTTTTGAAGAAGGAAGTCTACCAAAAGGTGAAAATTAATTTCCAAAATCAAAGTTGCAGTAAAATCCCTAAATCACCTTTAATACTTGTCAAAAATGTGCTGTGTATGTC
>NDXB01012961.1:223357-268925 GCA_002631895.1 Agapornis roseicollis | reverse complement strand
ATATACACATATATATGTATGTATATATACATATATATACACGTATATATGTATGTATAGATATATATATACACACATAGATATGTATGTATACATACCTATACATACACACATATATATACACATATCCCCAAGGAGGGGTATTTGATTCAGGTGTGTGCAGGAAGTTTTGCGTTCCCAGGCATGGGCNATATATACACATATATATGTATGTATATATACATATATATACACGTATATATGTATGTATAGATATATATATACACACATAGATATGTATGTATACATACCTATACATACACACATATATATACACATATCCCCAAGGAGGGGTATTTGATTCAGGTGTGTGATTCATATGTGTGTATATGTGTATATATATATATATATATAAATATCCCCCAACACTGTGGGTTGGGGACATGCTCCTTGTCCCTCTCCTGGTACAGATCAGCAGGGAATGGGCAGAGTTCAGGGTCCAAGCATCTCACTAACGTCTGAACCAGTGAGATACAGACAGAGTTTGTTGCCTGTAGAGGCTAATGGGGAAGTGCTGTCCCCTGAGAGCAGGGGAGCATCATGCTGCATGACTCAGTGTAGCTGAGTCACAGCCTCCTGTTGCTTCACCTGTGATGGGAAGGGCTTAGGCACCCTATTCAACATTGTGCTTGAAGTCACGATGCAAACTATTGTGTTCAAGCTCCTCATTTGCTTCACAGGGGGAAAGCATGTTGTACTTCTTGGAGGAGAAGAAGGGGTTGGTGGTGTGCGAAAACGAGCTCCTGGGTTTCCACTCATGAAAGTGCTGTTAGGAAAGAAAAAAGTCCAGCAAAAAACACCTTAATAGCATAAGGGAATGATAATCTCCCTGCTGGAGCCCCTCAGAAGGCGGTGAAAGCACACCTGGCATATAGAGTATTGCTGGTTAGCAGGACGCATCAGCTATGATTGCCTGAGGCATGTGGAGCTGCTGCAGAAAAGCATCCATGTCTCATGAGGATACAGCTCTCCTCCTCAAGAGCACTTAGGAGGAGATCTGCAAAGGGGGTTAGGTATTGCCATTCCTAAAAAGTAGAAGCTCAGCCTACCAACCTCAGCGCCCTGGACAAGAAATGACACTGAAGAGCCGAACTCAGGAGCTGGACACTAACAGTGAGCAGGCCAGCATCAAACAGCTTTGCAAACCCGCAGGGCTGGTGTTTCAGGCTGTGCTCATCCTGAGGGATAGAGAGCACATTTATGAGTCCCTGGATAGAGGCAGAGCAGAACGGGTATGCATCGCTGCATCCCCCTTGGATGCTGGCACTTCCCTTGCAGCACCATTAAGAGTTAAATGACAAGGCAGATACTCACTTTCCAGTAGGTATTTGCTGGCACATAACCTGGTGAATCCAGTCTATAGAGCGTAAGTGATTTATAGTCACTACACAAACTTTCCCAAGAGCTTATTTAGGAGAGAAAGCCCTGATGCATCAGCAGCGCTGTGTGCAGGAGAGCTGCTGGAGCCGCTGATACTTGAACATGATTGAGTATTTTTAGAGCCATTCTATGGTGCAGGATTTTTAACTTCCATTTCACAGCCCCTGAAGCCTGGCAAACTTTCATTAACATTTGATGCCTTGAAGTCATGCAAGGTCTGGGGGAAAAGGGAGGGGAAGGAGGAAAAAGAAATACACCTTTTTGGAGCGTGCAGTTTGCAAAGTTGCCTTCAAGGCTAGAAAAAGCCTCCAAACTCTCCTCTTTGTGCCATGTGCTTTTAAAGTACCCAAGCCATTCAGAGAGCATACCTAGAATCCCAAAGCACAGCTGTGTGGGCTGTGTCTTGCTTAATTTGAAAGTTAAGTAAGTTAACATGTGAAATACCTGAAGTCCCTCTGGCCCTTGGGGAAATTGAAGCACTTCTTAAGCAGAGAGCTCCCCACCTTATGAAGATGATGTCTCTCTTCTTCATACATTATTAGGAGACTTTGCTAATATATAGCTTTTTGACCCATAAATCCCCAAATTCTTTATAAGCCACCATGCCTCCCTCTTAGAAAGGAGAACCTGAGACCTGGAGCAGTTAAAGGATTTGCTCCCAATTCCCACTGCACACTGCCATTTCTGCTGAGCACAAAGTAAGGCTTTTCTGCCCAAATTCATACATGGTGAAAACAGTGCTTCCCAGGCTACAAGGCAGACTTTCAACTGAAAGATAAATTAACAAAACCTCTATTTTCCCCTCCCCTAAATATACACATGTATACAGACAGAGCCTCCTTGCACACAACTGAGATTTTTCATAGGCTGAGGGAGTAGGAAGAAGAGACGTATTTTTGTCTCCTTGGCAAAAATACATTGGCAGCATATCACTGAGTTGTAAAGACTGAGTAAGTACCAGAGCGTGGCCCTGTTAGGAGAAGCTGGTTTTGGAAAGCTGCCCTTTGGCTGCTGGTGCCTGTCTGCCAGGTCCATTGCAGAGATGATGCCTTAGGGGGCACTCAGCTTGTGGGACCCCGAAGAGCCTGTACAGTTTCCTGTGGAGGAAGAGGAGTTTGCAGTACCTGGAAATGAGGAGCTGTCACCTCTGCATCACACCAGATGAAGTGTCTGAAGGGGAAAGGAGCCGTAAATCTCCCCCTGTGCATGGCACCGTTCCCAAGCAGTCGGAGCCGCTGCCTGCCTCCGGAGCTGCATACCTTTCAGGAGGTCTCGCCAAGGTGGTGACAAACTCAGGTCCCATCCTGCCTTCAAAACTCGGGAGGAAATATGGTCCCTGAGATGCTGTTATACAAGGGCAGGGAGAAGGATGAGGGACTGATGAGGGAGGGCTGTGAGGGAGTCAATGGCCTGAGGGCTCCTGCCTTTTGTCCAGTCTTCTCAGCAGAATGAAAATGTATTGGTTTTCTTCTCCCAGCTGTAAATCTTCACAGACACTTCCATATCATCCTAGGACAACAAAACGCAATAAGCATTTGTAACCATTGCAAAGGCAGAGGTGCCTGGTGTTACTAAGGGCTGGGACTCTAAAGACACATTTAAATCCAATTCTGAGCTCTTAGGTTGGCCTGCTCAAAGCTATCACCACTGTTATCCTTCTCCTGTGCAGGTAGAGATATTTCATAGTAAAATGCAGTTCTGAAATATTGAAAGTAAACTCCATCATAAAATATTTATGTATCTGTGCTTTAGTGCATTGTTATTTTGCATGATCTGCTTTGCTTTTCAAGACTGACTGGATTGAGGCACCTCTGATTCATTAAACACATTTTCCCAAATCCTGTCTCTACAGATACTGTTGGGCCATTGTGCTTATTTGTATTTATTAGCTGGTATAACAAGAAAGTTACATCTTCCATAAACCTGAGATGAACCTGCTTAAATGTGTTGCTCTGAATCTCAGCAGAGAAGAAAACAGTTCTAATGAATAATTAAAGCTTAAAGAGGTCATGCTGCGTTTGCAGTCTCATTTTTATTCGTCACTGCTTAGTTTGCATTAGGAAATAGAAAGTTTCAGGTGCAGGAGCCAAAAAGAAATCTCTTCTGCATGTGTTCATATAAACAGATCTGTTTGGTAGGCGTCCCATTTTGATGTATTAGGTCATCTGTTAACTGTAGTCATTTAAATCAGTCTTGGGAATTACAAGTTTCAGGCTCTTTATTTTCATCAGGCAGTGGCTCTGTGCATCCCCTCGCCTTCTGTCAGCAGCGCAGACACCAACTCCTCGGCTGGGCAGGGCTGTGGATGCAGGCAGAGATGCTCAGGGAGGACCCAGGTTGCCATCTGGTCCCTGTCTCCACAGGCATCACCAATCTGCCAAGCTGCTGCTCTCTTCCTAAGCCCTCTCCTTGCCTCTGGCCACCTACTGCCCACCTTCTCCTCTAATAACTCAGATTCAAGCTAAAGGCCTTCATATTTCTGTTGTATTTTCTCCAGGATACATTTCAGCTGCAAAATACATTTATTCTTTTCCTTTACTTTTCACACTAGAACCTATTCTTTGTAACCAGCAGCTCTGTTGTGTGTTTCCAAGGTTAGACAAGGTATTCAAGTAATCTCTCCTAGTGAAATGTCTTTTCCACTAATACATCACCCAGATGACTTTTGAAACCTTTGCCTTGCATTTCCCGGTTCCAGCCATCAGCAGGGTTTGGTAGTTACGCCCCTTTCTCCTAACCTTTAGATTACCCATTGTCATCTGCCTTGTTTCAGTCCCGCATCACTGATTGTGCATGATCAGTCTCTAGAGGTTTAGCTTCTATGTATAACTCAACAAGCTGGCATAGAAACGAGGAAGACATGATCCAAAATGAATGCAGATCCCACTCAAGGTCACAGCATTACGAAGACAGACATATTGCAAGCATTCCCTTCAATTAAAATGATTTATGGAGTGAAATTTCCCCATTGCTTCTTCAATATCCAACTATTTTTCTAACTGCCATCATCTTAAGATGAATCACCATGGATTAAAGCGATAAAGATTCCAGGAGTGTCCAAATGTTCCTAATCAGTTAACTAGCAAGGTCCTAAAAACATTGTGGTGTGTGAACAAGCCAAAAGAAAGTTTGTGAAGAAAGAGTTCAGTTTTAGTTGTCAGGTTAGAGATCTTCCCTGCTATTAGAGCAGACAATAATTCATTTTATGTAGGGAGGTAATTATACGATGCCTTGTAAGCTTCAGCTACACCAAGAGCTCTCACAAAGTGTATCAATAATATGAACCATTTTTCTACTGATTTGATCTAGAGAGGCTTTGGCATTACAGAAGACACCAGAGCCATCCTGTGCATGTTACCCCAGATATCCCTGAGGATTACCCAGGTCCTCATTCTGGAGAATTGTTTCTTAAATTTTAGGCTGCTGTATGGCAATGGCATTGATTCCCCAGATGTGACCATGACTGTCTCAAATTATAAAGTCAATGGGGACTTTAAAGAGATGTGAATGCCCATTTCCTTAAATTTCCTCTCCCAGGTAGTGATGAGCCATGATACAGGCTTTATAGACATGCTGCGATTGTAAGAGGTGAAACCATCAAGCGCTGGTTGATCACAATGTTAATGAGGGAGAACTGATGACTTACTGAAGTAAGACAAACCATATGGATAAAACCCAAGCTATCCCTGAAGGAAAACTTGATTCCAATTGTGCTAACACAGGAAAAAAAGCACAGTATGACAACGTGAAAATAAACATGATTTGTCATTTTGCAGCATACGAACGCTTCATCAGACAAAATGACTATCTGCTCTCCAAATTGCATCCGGTACAATTTGGCGTTTCAGCCCTCTTGTAATGATTGATGGACTGGCAGCAATCTGCTTGAATGAGCAGTCTTTGTACCAGTGAATGTATGTCAGGGTCAAGAATACTGAGGGGAAAAAAATGTGGCTTTTGATCCAAATCAAGATATACCTGAATCCTGGCTTAGCACACACACCACCACAGCTCACTTTGCTGTGTGGGGTGTTGGAGCGATGATGGCCACAGTGTAGTCAGAGTTGTGAATAAAAAGTTAGCCTCTGACACACTGTGCCAAAAGCACTGCTTGGTACTAAAGTACCTCTTTAAATTAAGGCATTTTAGACCAGAATGTACGAAAGAGCTGGACAGTCATTGGAGAATGATTTTCAGTTAAAAGCTCTGATAGGTGAAGAAGTCAACACCAACTCCTCAAGTGTTAGACCAATTTTAGCGAAGGTAGAAAAGACAACTATGTAACTCCAATGGAGGTTTCTATCCAAGCTCCAAATTCATTTTAAAAGGATGAAAACAATGATATCACCCACCCAGAAACAGCTTTGGCAGAGCAAAGTATGGAAATGAGTGGTGAGACGAACTTCTGGGCTGCTGGGATAAAGGACTGCAGCATGAGATGCAGGACGAGATGAGGTGTGAAGGCAGAACACAGCAAGCGTGGGCTGTGGTGGTAGGTAGGAAAGCAGACACAGAGAAGTGAGTTAGCAACCCCATGACAACGAGGAATGTTGACGGTTTCTTGGGACTGAGCCAGGCATGGGAATGCTTGCTATGGCAGGGCTAACTTATCTCTGACTTTAAAATGTTCCTCAAGCAGCTTCACCACCACTGCTGCCCTCCTCCATCATGTCATACCCAGGTTGAGGAGTTGAACCTAACTCCCCGTGCAGATGATTTACAGAATGCAAACTGAACATCATGACTGGAAGTATGTGAGTGTTTCTTCCTAGAAAACACAAAGTCATTCCCTCAATAAGCTCCATAAAAAGGAGGAACAAAAAAAAGACTAAACAAAGCCACAGAACACCCCTGAAATTTCCCCCATTTTGCCAGCACAAGAGGACATCATTACTAAAAAGCAAACTGCAGATGGTAACAGAAAGGCTGTTAGCAAGCTGGGGCTGCTGGGGATACCTGAACAGTGGAATAATGCAACACGGGACTTTATCTGCTGTTTGGCTAAGGAAATACAGTTAGGAAAGTGATAGGAGTATTGCTGAATAAACCTCAGTCATTACTTCTATGGTCAAAATGCTGATTTATGAGAGGAACATTAGGAAAAAATGGAAATCAAGTAGCTCAAAACAATACTTAACATACAATCAACTCTTACCTACTTCATTGCTGTCCTGTGTTTCCCCGGTACTCTTGGTATTCACTGTGGTAGCACAAGGACACTTAGTACTTCTGGCAGCAGTTTTGTAATGACTAAAGAGAATTCAAAGGACAGCAGCCAGACACTGTGATGTGTTTTATTAGCTCCCAGATGTGCAGGTGAGGTGAATCTTCGGTAAATGAGTTTTGCTGCCATGGATTTTCTAACATCACTCAAGGTCTCATATGAAATCCTATAATGGAACAAAAGGCTGTCATAGAATTTTAAATTCATCTTTGGCAAAGCATCTTTTCTGCATGTGTTCATTTCTTACACGGAAATACAGATGTACAACACCTTTGATGATATTTGCCCAGCTGAAAAGAGAAGGTTGCTGTAAAGGCTGTATATACCCACGTGAATTAGAACTGACTGAGCCTCTGTAGGCGTTTCCCTGGATGCCTTCTGGTGTAGGTGATCCAGAAGCTGGAGATGCTTTACCAAGCTGTACAAAATAGCATTCAGGTGTTACATCCTGGATTGCAGCATGACAAAATAATATTGCTCAGAGTAAAATCGTTCAAGTCAGAACTAGAACTCACCACCCAACAGCAGACTTCTTCACCACCTAAGGGAGATACATCTTCTCCTCTGTGGCTAACTTCTTTGGTACCTGGAGGAAGATCAGCTAAGGCATCACATCTGGGCCACAGGAAACTCAAGACTGTTAGAAGAGAATAGAGTGGTTCATGACATGAAGGTCAAACTGCCCAAGTGGGAACCTCAGCAGTCGCTATTTATGGCTGTGAAATTGGCACTCAGGTCAGTGGAGATGGCTCCTCTGCAATGCAGAGCGTGAGCTCCACTGCAGTTTGAGACCACTGAAGAAGGAAGCTATGCAAGGAATAGAGCAATGCAACCTTCATTCTGCAGGGATATGGTGAGAGGAGAAGCTGTGAATTGCCTCTGCTTCCAACAGAGAGGGCTTTGTAGAAGAGCACCAAGGAGAGGCTGCAGACAGCAGAAGGCAATCAGATCAGACACTGCCACAGTGCTGGCAACTTGGGAAAGCAGATCATAATATCCTATATACTTGAAAGTGGTGGTATAAGAGAGTATCTTCTCTCATAGAAAGGAAAGAGGAGGGAGCATTAACTACTATATGAAGGTAAGAGAAGTGAAGTGAGGTTAATGGTGGAACTAGCATGTCAAATGACAAGATAAACTGAGACCTGTTCCTAGAGAAAATGTGCTTTTGCCAGGGGTGAGGGGAATGGCAAGTGCTTAGAATAAAGGGCAGGATGAGAGCAGAGATGATCCCCTGCCAACACCAGCTCATTTGCAAGCGCATGGGCAGAAGCAGCTGCAAGCTGCTCCAGTGCCCATCTCCTCCAGCATCGCTGCTACCAGGGCAGTCTGAGCCCTTGTGAGGTGTGAAACACACCAGGAACGTGCTTTGTGTTTAAAAACCTTAAAGAGGAGCAAGATGGAGCAGACAGCAAAAGCAACCGGTAGTTATTCCTGTGGCACCCAGGGCATGGGTGAAAAGCTCTGAGCAGCAGAGGGTCTGTAGGCAGCGGAAGGGGAGGACTGGGAAAGGGGGAAATTCATGTCACAGCAGAAGATAAGAAAATCAGGGATTTGAGGAGGAGTTTTGCTTTGCCCACCAGACAATTGAAAATAGATCAAAAGAGGAACCCAAAGGGTTTGTTAGAGATGACAGTTCCTAAGGAAGAAAGTGGGGCAAAACTCATACATTTCAACATTTTAAAAGCATTTTCTTTTTGCCCAGGAAGTAGAAGTGGAGCTAACAAAGGAACAAGAACAGATTCTGCCATCACTGTTACTGGGGGAGATAGATTTGAGCCCACTGCACTGAAATCAGATTCTGGCCCTTAAGTAGGCAGTTCAGCTCCCTGGAATGAGAGACATAAATTCTGGGTTATGGGATGAAAGACAAAAAGAAGGAAAGGACTTCAATGAAGAAAAATAAAAGATTATTGTTCCACTTTCTCAACACCCATAGAGAAACATGGTTAAGGTTCAGGATAAATCCCTTTTAAAGACTCAGCTGAGCTGTATTTGCTGTAGCTCCACCATGGTATGCATGGAAGCTCATGATGGTCAGCTGGTTTATGGTACCGTGCAAGCCCACAGTTATGGGAATGGACTTCTGACTCTTTTAGATCCTAAACATTTTCTGAAAACAGGACCTACCCTGGCAAAAGCACCACAATAACTCCTGGTACTTCCTGGGCTCGTCAAACTCACCTGCAGGCTGAAACAAAAATACATCATATGGACATATATTTGTCATATGGACAAATAATTCCTGGCCTGTCAGGACTCAGGGTGCCAGAGAGCATCTGTCTCAAAAACCTATGCTTTAACATTCCCAGCTCTGCAAGACTCTCACAACAGCCAAACTTTTCTCAAAGGCAGACACCCAATAAGTGTGTATTTAATTTCCCAAAGCCTCTTTCTCTGCTGGCTCCATCCTCCATGGTGATGAAGGCGGCATTACAGAAGCAATGTGGGGTAGCAAATTCACATGGGATGTGTTTTGCACACGACCTACATCAATACTTCATGATTTCTTTTATAATGACAGCATTAAACATCCTCTGGCAGAGGCTCACAGGCTCTGTGCTCATTCAAGTAACTTAAGGACAGGCTTGTGAAACTCTCAGCAAGCAGCGGGAGACAAATAATGAAACCTGGGACAATTTAACATATAAAGTGCCAAGAAACAGAAAAACATCTAATGCTGTTCCTTATTTCCTGAATGGAGAGCTCAGGACCACAATAGTACCTGTCTGAGCAGCAGCACCACCACTGCAGGTTCTGAACAATACTGTTCTAGAACAGTAGGTTCTGAATGCAAAAGGAGGTGCACTGCTTATTCCTCTTCAAGAGTGATTTCATGATGAGAGGAATGAAGAGAAAAGAAAGTTAACTGGGCAGCTGCATTCACTGTTGTGTGTCAATGCAGTGAGACAGGAGAGTTGTGCCAGTGGAAAATCAAAGAAATGAACACAGTGCAGAGATAGACTCCATGCTATAAATTGTGCAGAGAGGAACATTTTTTGGCATGTCTGTTCTCCTTTGCTCACCATTGCACAAATCACGCGGCACAGGATACCAGGACTTGTCAGCAAAGAAACTTTGCTATAGAGAAAATACAAAACTGTTTCTTTTCTCCCCTGGCAGAGTCCAGTGCTGACACTCACTCACTATAAATAGAGGTTCTCCACTGTTGTCTGAGGGAAGTGCATAGCCATGCCACTCAGGAAACCCAGTCTCACACAGCATGCTTGGATGGACACTGTGTTCAGGCAACCTCTGTTACAACAGCCCCACTCTGCACATCACGTTTTTCTTGCTGTGATGTTATCTGTCAGTCAGCCTTCTCTGTGCTGATAGAGTCAGAAAACTTGTCATTTAAACATTCAGATATTCAAGTGTTGTTGCAGTAAATCAGGCTAACAGTTGGCCCTGGAACTGAAGCACAGCATTCGATTACAGGATAGATGCAAGAAGCAGAACCACTGGGCCCTAATTTCCAATGGATCCTTACTAATTGCCTTATTCTTAATATACAGTCAGCTCCTTACAACTTTCATTCCCTGTATTTGCAAGCACTTCCTGTCAAATGATCTTGAAAATCATTTCATTTCACATCTTTAAATCATCCCAGAAGGCCCACATTTGCCAGAAAGAAATCCACTGGTTAGTGGGATGTTGGGCTGGACAGTTATTGGGTGCATTTACCTGCCTGCAGGTAATTGCTGTAGTCATGCAACCACTTCTGCAGCTGACATTTGTAGCCCTCATTCCATCAGTATAACCCCTCTCAGGAGAAAACTCTGCTTAACTCTATTAATAGTGTGCACGTGTGCTCACTAAGTATCTATAGCTGCTCAAGAATTACAAGAACGCGGCGAGTTGGCAGGGGAGAGTTTGATCCAAGGAGGTTGCAAATGTCTTATGAGAAAACAAGAAAGGTTTCTCAACCAAGTCCTAAACCTGATGTTTTACTGCATAGATTCACTACCAAGGGCAGGTGAGAGGGTTGGAAGATGAAATAGTTAACCTAGCAACAGCTCTGTAGAAGCTGTTGATGGAGAAAGAGGCAGCAGCTTGACCCATCTATCCTCATGTGTCTCCCACTGCTATCAGATATCTCCTCCCATAAGCTCGTGCTCAGAGCAAGGAGACGAAAATTACTATTGACAGAAGTACCCTGCAGACAAGGTCCTCTGCTGTAAAGCTGCTAGCTTCTTGCATGGTGGAAACCTATTTTAAATCAGAACACAACACTAATGTTATGGAAAGATCTTGTTGTATATAGGTTTCACGATAAGGGAGGGAGAAAACAAAAGTACAGCCTGGCTTGACAAATACTGTCAGACATTTAAAGGCTCTATCTTCCAGAGCTGATTTGTGCAAACACTTCCCGGGCATCAGGGAATGTTGTCATTGTTAAATATTAACCATGGGAAATGGCTGTTTCAAAGACATAGCTGATGGCATGGCCAACAACAACATGATCGTGGTAACGCATGGCCACAGACAAAGTTAATAAGCATTTGCATCCTACAGCATTAACCATCAGTCGTCAAAAAAAGAAACCCCAGTGAGCCATTCTGCAATGGTACAGGCAATATTATTAAAGGATTATTTGAGAAAGAGCAAGGAGGTGGCAGTATGTCATCAGAATTTGGGATCACTACTTTGATTTACTGTTGAAACTCTTTGTACTTTGAGATCTCAAACCCCAAAACAAAGCTAAATCTTCACTTAGGCACTACAATTCCCTCCCTTATCACGTTATTGGAATACATCACACTCTAATTACAGTTACCTGAACAACACTTAGTGAGCTTGGGAAGGACTAACCTTTTTGGAGAAGCCCTTGAACACAGTAAGACCGAGTCAGAAACAATTTTAAGGTTTTAAATGCCAGCTATGTACGCTGCAACCAGTGGAAAAAAGTGTTCTTACACCACCAGTAACACTTGAGGAAATTTGTCTCTTCATTATCATTAACTCAGATCCTGAACTCCTAGCACAAAATTCAGAACAAAGTTATTATGATGATGATGAGAGGGGGGAAAAAGGTATCATAATATTTGTATTTCTAAAAGCATCAATAAAACATATCAGTAATCATTCAAAGAGTAATACTTACAGCATCTCAGTGGGGGATTACATCTTACTCTCAAGAGGCATTCAGAAGTGCTGCTCAATATTTTAGTATCTGTTAGGCAGTGATTGCAGTTTATTTATCTCTCTCTAATGGGTACAGCAGTAGAAGTTAAATATTCCATCTCCCTCTCCAAAGGATATAAGGGACTGTATCCCCATACTCAAGCAAAGAACATCTCTCTTCATATCACATTCTGGTGTGGGAAATGGCCCATGTGTGCCTGAGCAAGCATGGACCAGCGACCACATCTGTCTACACATTTCCTCAAGGCAGCCTCTGTGAAGCCTTTGAGGAGAGCTTCAGTGAGTTCAGATCTGGTGCAGATGCTGCAGAATGGTTGTCACTGAATTTAATTGAAGTGTTTCCACCTCTCCTATTTCCTGACTTTTATTCTTTGGTGTTGCTTTACACGCTAAGGCACAGAGCCAGGTATTTCACTACATCTGTTTTGGTTTGGTTTGATTTGTTGTGTTTAAGCACAACTCAGACTCTGCTGTTGTGCTTTTAAAGCTGATCATGCTCCAATAGCTTCCACCCTGCCAGTTTTAATGTTTCTCCAATCTAAGTTTCAAAAAGTCCATCATGACAAGAAAGGTACCGTTACACTTCCCAGCAAGCCTTTGTTTCTGATACTTTATGGAGTAAAAAAGCCCTCAGTACCCTGCAGATCACCAGAGTTCATGTCAGCACCTTCAAGCCTCACTGAAAGTTTAATAAGCTGCTGCAGAGTTATGTGATACCTGTTCAGTTTATGGAAAAATTTATCCAGTCTGCTGCTGTGATTAGGTATCAAATACCACAGACACTAGGGAGGACCTTGAGCCAGCATCTATGACCTGATCTATAGGAAAAACATCGGGAAGAATATTTTGGGTTTCCAGGCTTTGATACAGGTCCAGATTTCACAGTAATTTGCTATTTCTGCATAAAGTTGGCCAGAATGACCAACCACAGTATTCCTAAAAACTGGAAATGGAAGAGAAACCTCAAGCTCATCTGGAATTTTCTGTTTGGGCGCTAATTAAACTCTTTGCTCACCTCTGCTAGGCTTATATAAGCACCAGGAAATGAAGGTTTCCAACCATAAAAGGGGAATAGCCCCGACACTGCTAATACCAGCCCATCCTGTCCTGCTGATGCATTTCAGTCCTGTGGAGGAAGAGATGGTTTCATGGCCTCCACATAAGAGAAACTTCTACTGAGGGGCCCATTTCATCCAGAAGTTTAATAATGTAAGGCCATTTCACAGAGACCAAAACCCTCCATCAATCCATCAGTGCTGCAAACAGAAGGGGCTTAGGGAACATTTCAGTCTTGCAGACTTCTTACCTCTTAACTGAGTTTCTGAAGTAGAACATTTATTAGGGCTGTCATCCATGTCCACGCTGTGAACGTGCAAGTTCACAAAAGTAGCTTTAACTGGACTGAGCTTTCTCCTTCATGTATCATCCTGTTGTGGGAGCTCAGTTGCCTGTGATACTTCTACTTTTTTAGCAGCTGTGGATAAATACAACCAACTACCTTAAAAGTCATTGGAGAAGTACATACAGACTGTATGTATATAAAGTACACACAGAGGTACATACAGAAGTACATAGAGATGGCCCCACCAGACACACACAAGCACAGAGTCATTGAAAAGCCTATTTCGTAGGAAATCAGGGTGAGAAGATGATTCAGATTTATTTTTTCCTTAATGAATACGAGAGGATAAAAATCATACTCCGAATGTATTTCCTCTGATTCAGTACACCAGAATGAAGAGGCTCAAAGAAATGACCATCCAACCTCACAGGCCCCATTAAGCTGGGAGCGATTTAATTTCGTCGTGTGAACTGCCATAGAAATAAGCAGTGGGATCTTTAAAATCTGGATTTTGGATTGGGTTGCTGGAGAGCCATAGCGAGTGACAAACCAGCTGATGGCAGAGGGATGCGCGGACAAACATGCTTAGCAGGAGCAGTCCCAGCTGAAGGGCTCTCCTCCGCCTGGCAGACAGGGCAGGTGTGTCGTTCCCAGATGTGACATGAGCCACTCACTCCTTGTTCACAGCCTTTGAAGTGCTGTGCAGAGAAAGCCTGAGCCGTTCCCGCAATTAGAGTAGATACATCTTTTACTGGAAGAATTAAACGCACTGTAGTAGCAAACCTGCAGTTGACACTCGCAGGGTGCAATTTAAATCCTCCGGATTAGTAATTCTTTTGAGATCGTTGTAATCATTGGTAATAGGTAGTGAAATAAATCCACATTTATATCCTCCAGACTGCAGCTGTGCTTCTGTTAAAGCACTATTAACTGAAGGTTTTTAAATCCTTCTGCCAGCTCGAGCTGTAAGCACCGAAACCCCTGTACAGAGGATAACTCATCCTGGGTGATGTATGTTCCCGAGCATGAAAGTGCTGGTTAATGAATAATGAAAGCACCAAGGCAGAATCACACCTTGGGGCTTCACTCCTGCAACAAGCTCTCTGGGGAGAGGTCCCCGTGCAGCTTGCAGCGCAACTACCCAACAGCAGCTAAGACTGGCTGTGGCCATGGATAACCCTGATAGAAGAGAATACAAAATACTAATGTAAAATACAAAATTACTAATGTAATCCTAATGTATCCAGATGGACAAAGTGCTGAACCTTATCTGGTTCAGTCGAGCGAGGGGTTCATCCAACCAAATCTGGTATTGTTCCTTCAGGTACCAGGAGTGCACACTCGCACCTGACTTGCTGCACAGGCTCCCAGTTAACTAAACAAATAGGTCATTGAAAGCTGAGCCAATGTTGAGGAGGATGTACAGGTTTAAATTGGAGGAGGAAGAGATTTATGGACTTGTTTTCCAAGCTGAGAGAGTAACTGAAGGGTCCTCAAACAGTTCAACAATTGCCAGTTCTGATAAGGGAAGCCAGCACTTCACGGGGGATGAGAAAAGAGAGGTGATGGGAGCTAGACTGGTACTTGGCTATGCTGTGGACCACCATCCCAGAGCAGGGACCCAGAGTGACAGTCACTCTAGGAACAGAAAGAAGCTTTGCAAATTCAGTGTGCTTGTTAAGATAAGCACAGTGCTGATAAAGCACAGAGAGATTTCAAATCTCAAGAGAACTGTATTAGCAGCAGACTGAAGAAAAGAGCCCAGCAATCCTGGCTCTCCCTTCCTTCAGTGAGGCTTCAGCCCAACCTGCCCAAAAATCATGACCTGAGAGATGGTTTGTGAGCAACCCTACAGGAGAAAAATTCACTAATGCAACCTGGGAGGAAAAGGGAACAAAGCAGAGCTGGCAGAAGCGCATTTGCCTGGTTCTATTCCTCAATGTGTGACATTTGCTTTCTTTTCATTTAGGAATCTACAAAGGACATTGCTTCCGAATCAACCATTTCCCTGAAGACAATGACTATGACCATGACAGCTCAGAATACCTTCTCCGTAAGTGAAAAGTAATACCTAATACAGAGGCCAGAGAGATGTTCACGGGTTTCTATTGTGTAGAGTGGAATCAAGCAAGCCTTATTCACTGCAAAAGACTGGCCCAAACTGGGTGGTACAGAGCAGTGGAGGTGGATGCCCAGTTCATGCTGCCCCTGACACAACCATGACAATGGGGACCCCCATTTCAAGGGTTTCCTTCAACCAGTAGAATGCTTTCAATTGTAGTGCCCATTCTCTAAATACATGGAAAATTTCCAAATGAAAACTACAGCCATCATTTCCAGATGGGTAAGGGCATTTTACTGAGGGATTATTTATCTGATTAGCGTATCAAAACCAGTTTGAGGAGTGGGTTAAGCATTTCCTAACGATTAAACCCAACCCTTATGCAAGCCTCATCCTTTGCAGCTGCTGAGCCACCTCCCCCTGCAGTAAAATTACTGCATTGTAGGAAGGAAGCTGAAATTTCTGCAGTTAACAGCAAAATCTCAGCATGAGCATGGGCTGTGTCTTCCCTGCATGGACAGCCAGCCATTGCTGCTCTGTGCATGGAATTACTACGGAAGTCATTTCATCCACCAGCCTGGTGTTTGAAATAAGGGCAATCATTTGAGCTTCTCCAGATGACCACTCACTCAGCTGATGGGAAGTCTTGGAACCTGCAGAGTTTGAGTTAGATTTCCCACTCCCCAGAGGATGCCCAGCCTCACTGTTCCTTTTGAGCTGGCCAACCAAGCTGAAAGCAGTGCCCTTTACCAAGAAGGTTCACAAAGCATTGGGAAAGCTTCAGGGAGCAGTGAATGAGCTGATGGCTGAGACACCCAACAAGTCAAAACACTACTCAATTACACTGCTATTAATTACCTGAAACAGCACTTAGAGAACCGTTCTGCCCTTCTGCTTCCTTCTGGGAAACAAATTCTAGTTACTAACAAGAGAAGAAAATATCAATCTCCAAAAAGGACACTTTACCAGAAAACCCACCTTTTTTTGCTCTTTACTCTAGTCGATTTAGATCAGTCATAGCGCTTGGGTGACATGATTTCAGTGCTCAGGTGAAGGCAGGGTAGCACAGTGTGAGCACATCTGCATTTATCTTTCATAGAAAGACTTGGAATTAATGTTAAATGGACGCCAAGTGAGCTTTAAGAAACAAACATCATCAGTAAAAGGCCTGTAAAGGAAAGAGGAATTAAGTAGCATCTTGATAAAAGCATATTATGCCTTCTTGGTTTGGAAAGAAGGGAGAACTGGGAAAAACAGTCTACAGCTCTGCAATAAGACATGAGATTGGTAAATTGGTTGTAAGTGTGCTTGTGACAGGTGTTCCTAAAAGCTGTTTTCCAAAGTGACTAAATACAGATCTTAAAAACAAGTTGGTCCAACCCTTTCTGATGAGCCCCACAGAGGAGAGCTCATCCTCATATAGTCTGCACGGATAATAGGGTTCCTCTGCTTAACTTGTGTAAGAAAAAACAAAGCTCCACTTAAAAAGCATACAGTTGATTTAGAGATTACTAAATGGCTATGTATCTAAATCCAGAAGAGATGAGCTCATATGTACATGTAATAGGGATCGAATCATAGTCTAAGACAGGAGCATATTTGCATCCTGTTTCAAAGGAGACGTGAGACGTTCTGTCCCAGTTTTGCCCTCTGTGCAACACCTTTGCAGTCTCTGTCCCTGTTCTTTAGCCATTTTTTGGAACAAGTTTCTCAGAGGGCCACGGTGAGGGTAATCCTTATTGTTCCTGTCTGGCTTAGACAAATGTGCCAAAGCCATGTTCATCTGGTGCTCCTGAAAGAGCAGCATGAGAGATCTCAGCCTGCTCCACAGTGATCACTCTAATAGAGGCTTGAGATAAATGTAAACATCATGGTGCTAGCAGAATCAAACACTGGTTCAAAAGCCTATTGAAATCAGTGAAAAAAGACCAATTTTAGGAGACTTCGGTCCAGGGTATGGATAGGAGCAGGAGTTTAGATTTTGCCCTTTGGCATTCAGGCAAAACTAAGTGAGCAGCAGCCACAGTGACCACTAACACGTGCAAAAGAGCTCAGGTAAGACCCCTCCTGTTGAACCTTCCTTATGACAACACACACCAACCTGGATGTCTAAAAGATTCCCCTTCACATGTCTGTGCAGTGCCGCAGCAAGAGGCAGGGTACCACTGCCATGCCCATGTAATCCCCAGAGCTGGTGCCAGCATCACTCAACCCTAAGCATGTGCTCCAGCTTCCTCCCTCTCTTGCATTTCTGCAGCCCATGGACATCAAGCTGCTCCAACCCAGCACTGCATGAAGCACATGCACCTCTCCCTTTGCAGAAGAGATTTCAGTCATACTCATCCTCACTGCATGTATGAGGCTCTGCTGTGATGCAAAAGCACAGCCCTTGGGAGGTGGACCCCATTCCCAGGGCATGTCTACACTCCTTTTCCACATGCTATGGAATCCCCTTTTTAAAGCTGTTTGCTTGGGTCCTGCCTTTTGGAGGAGAATAAAAGCATGAGCAGAGCACAGGGGCTCAGAGCCCCGTGGGGAGGAGCAGCACTGCATGCTGCAGTGCTCCACTGAAGGAGGTGACACAAGGCATAGCAGTGCAGAGCAGTTGATGTAAACAGACAGGATGGTAAACAAGGGGAAAAGAAAGCAGGGGAGAATGCAAAAATCAGATTGCCTTAATGGGTTTTGATGTGTTGTCACTTTATTACCAGTATCAGGAGCCATATGTAAATCCTACACAGTACCTATGAGCTTCCTTTTAAATTCCAGAGCTGCACATTGTAGGAAATAATATACAGTAGAGTTCTACAAGAAGAGAACACTCGGTGTTTTCTTTCTCTCCATAGTAATTAATTACAAATAAATATGAATAAAATTAATTCATATTGATTTTCTTTCTCTTCATATTCATTCTACTGTAGAAAAGTCATCTCTGGAGATTATTGCTACAAGTAGAACAACCCACTCCCTATATTTGGCATGTCTGGCAAGTTCGGGCTGATGATATCACTGAAGCATTTTAGGAAAGCTCTTTGATTTAATTGAAATCATTATAAATAGCATGACCATAAAATAGGGGAAACAACAGCCAGAAAGGGTGGGCCACAGTAGATTTTAAAGCCATGCTGTCCTTTGCCGGGACACTAACAGACAGTGATTTGGGGTGCCTTCATGTCCAGCAGCACAGAGATGACATTGAATCTGTTTCTAATAATTGACTTTAAAAACTGACCTGAAAGGTCAAAGCACCATTACTTCATACCACACACGTGGGAATACACCCAGGACAACAGAACAGGCTTTGATTAGAAACCTTACACCCTCATTGCTTGGATTTGCCAATTATTACAAGACACTGTCTGAATAGTAATGCATCAACTGAATTGGGTTTAGATCTGGTTAGAAAATGCCCTGTCTGTAAAGGACACGTGCAGTGACATTGCTGGTTTTGGTAGGAGACAGACTTTCCTCACTGTTACAGATCGATACAGGCATAAGCTTCCCAGGCAGGGACTGTCCTTTTGCTTTATGTTTGCACCATCCTAATGAGGGCTGGGACCGTAGCCGGGGGTTCCCGGGGGGCCTTTGCATCACTCACAAAAGCACTTTAAATGCCCAGCCATGTCCCTTTTGCAGTCAGTGGGTGTTTTGCCACCGGTTACCAGGGGAATCGTTAGGAAGCGATTCACTGAATTGGGAACACCACAGCCATCAAAAGTAAAATGGGAAAGCAACAGCTGTAACATCTGGCCGATTCTCCTTGGGAAATGGGCATTGCTTGTGGATGGCACCCAGGGAAGTGCACACTGGGAATGGCACCACAGCAGCAGATCCAGCCAGGTGGAGGTTTGCTCCTCTCCGTACACCCAGCCCTGTGATAGCAGCCTCTGACCCCATGGCCCAAGCACCAGCTCACCCTGATGGGACTCCCCTCTGCACCTTTGCCTCTTTGCTGTCCCCAGCTTTGGGGCAATCCTGTTTTCCACAGCAGTATTCAGCACCTTATCTCCCATTCTTCAACAAAATCCTCTCTCTCTACAACAATATAACTCATTTCCTCGCTCTGCCTTTCAGGGACACCTACCAGGTTTCACCCCTCTGCTTTTACAATGCAGACATCTCTGTCCTTGTGCTTGTTTATTTTTCTCTCAGCCTTTTTGTTCCCTCCCTGCCACTTCCCTTTCTATTGCTGCTTAGTCTTGTAGTGACCCGACTTTGAAAGCTGGCTTGAAGTGGTGTTTTAAATCTTTTTTCCAGGGATTTTATAGCCCATTCTGGTGAATGGACTGAAGCGCACAGAATTTTTAATGGCTCTACTTAGCTGTCAGGAAACTAAACACAAACATCCGAGACACACTTGTTGAAATTTCTCCCTTAACAATCACAAAGGTTTCAACAGCCTCAGTATTCAGCAGCAGAAAAAGGGGTTATTAGCTGCGCTCGCTGGCAACACCAACGCTGCAGACTTCAAGAGCTGTAAATTGCTCACCTTCTGCATGTATCAAGGAATGGATCTGTCTGCTGAAGCCATAGCCAGATGTAAGGCTTGTAGCCAGCTCATGAATTTTTCACTGCTGCTCCCTGCGTGATGCTGTCACTTACCTCATGCTTTGCCGGAGATGCTCTGTACATGGTGGCTTCAGATAATGGTGATAACTCTGGATGTTCTAGGAAAAAGAGATTTAAGCTATTTAGTAAAGAGTGACAGTGCCACATTGGCCACCTACCCGTGGCCTTGGCTCCCAAAGATGTGCCCAGAAATGCAGAATCAGTGATAACTCCAGCAAAAGCAAAAGGTTTTGAGACTTTGTAAGCTCTGTACTTGCACTCGAGGAGGCATCTGAAATGATTACTGTCTGTCTTGGTTTTCCCTCTATCTACCTCCCCTCCAGGCATTGTCCGTGCCTCCAGTGTGTTCCCCATCCTAAGCACAATATTGCTGTTGCTGGGAGGACTCTGTGTCGGAGCAGGAAGGATTTACAACAGCAAAAACAACATTATTCTCAGTGCTGGGATTCTCTTTGTTGCAGCAGGTATGTTTCCTTTAAATTGAGTCCTTAAGTGCTGCCTTTTTAAACTGAAAAGGACTGTGGAAAAGCTTGTTGGCAGTTCTCTCTCTGCCATATAAAATATAAACCCCTTTTCTGGAGTGAGGGCACTAACAACATCACACTGGGCAAATTGCTCAAGTTGAAATCATGTTTTGAAGCTCTAGAATAAGTATATTCTAGAAAAGCTTCTAGTTTCCCTGCAAAAGGAGGCTAAATTCAGTAACAAGCAGGTCTTGCACAATTTGAAATGTATTAAACATTAAATGAATCAGGCGCTTCTTACATCCAGGGCCTTTTTCTTTCCTATGATGGCAGAAAATATTCACCTGTGATAGGTGAGCCCATTTTTCACACTAGAAACACTGGAGAGAGTCAGCCACATTGTTAATAGCTTTTCCTGAATCTGGGATTAAGCACACTGCATATAGATGAAAATTCAGCAAGGTGGAAGAGAACTTATCTTGATCAAGGTGAACAGCCATAGCCTTGAGCTCAAAACATATTCTTCTTATTATCCTGAATGCTAGAATCCCACTGACAATATTACTGAGCTCCCACATGCTACTTCTTTCCCACGGTGGCAGTGAAGAGGTGGGAACAAATCCTGATGAGCATTTTGGGATCCATGCGAGCATATGTGACCCAGATGTGGATCTGTTCTTTGTTTTTCAAGAGTGAATAAAATCTTGAGATAAATGGAAGAGTAACTAAATGTAATAAAATTTCTTTGAACTATTCAGGTCCAGAAAGTACCATGGCTTGAGTTTTATGTTCCCAGGCACATAACCACTGATTTATGTTTTTCTGTCTCTAGGACTAAGTAATATCATAGGGATCATTGTCTACATATCAAGCAACACAGGTGACCCAAGTGACAAGCGAGATGAGGACAAAAAGAACCATTACAACTATGGTTGGTCTTTTTATTTTGGAGCCTTGTCTTTCATCGTGGCTGAAACCATAGGTGTTCTGGCTGTGAACATTTATATTGAGAAGAACAAAGAGCTGAGATTTAAGACCAGGAGGGAATTCCTTAAGACTTCTTCCAGTTCTCCTTATGCCAGGATGCCAAGTTACAGGTACAGGAGGCGGAGGTCCAGATCCAGTTCTCGGTCTACAGAACCTTCTCCATCTAGAGACATTTCTCCAGTTGGCATGAAGATAGCAAGCACCATTCCCATGAATGAGATTTCCATGTACACTCTTTCCAGAGAGCCTTTGAAGGTTACAACCGCTGCCAGCTACAACGCAGACCAAGAAGCCAGTTTCCTGCAGGTTCACAACTTCCTTCAGAAGGAGTTTAAGGAAGGACTCCATGTCAACATGGTCAACAGGAGAACAACGCCTGTTTGAAGCACCTTCCTTTCCATGCTTTTTGAAGAAATACCGAAACAGAATGGATCGGTCATGAAAGAGAAGGAGCAATGTTAAAATACCCTCTCACCTCTTGAATTGTGGCATGTGTTGAGGTAGCAAGTGGAGATCCTCTGGACCAACATAATGATATCACACACTCCTAGCTTTTTTTGAAGCTATTTGGAGTTCGTTTCTTTCAGTTCTTGGTGTCACAAGATGAAGGCACTTCTGTAGTGTGTATAAAGTCGTGGAGAAACTGCAAAGGACTGGCCACCAGTGTGTTTTAAAGGATTACAGAGAAATTGTTGTACTTCTTTTTTTCTAATGTTGAGATCCCTTAGTACGAACTTGCAAACGTAATTTATAACCAAGCCCAAGGATGAATACGAACTGCTCCCCAAGTGAGCCACTTCCCTTTGACGCAGCGTGAGCTTTGCCTCTTTCCAAAAAAAAAAAAGGAAAAAAAATTAAAAAAAAAAAAAAGAAAAAGAAAAAAAGGGAATATTTTTGAAGGCAACACTTTCTAAAACTGACCTGTGCTACTGAAACCACAGAGCACCCGCATGCTGAGCATTACAGACTCCCTGATGGGGTGTAAGGGGGTCTCCCATTTCTGGTGTAAGTCGTCCCTCGGGGCAATGCAGGTAGGGGAGAAGAGGGTGGGTGCATCCTGAAACACCTAAAAAGGGAAGGATTAAAGTAGGTGGGACTTGAGCATATTTGCAAATATCATTTCTTGCCTAACATTTAGAAAACTTGAATTCTCATTTTGACTAGCCCTAGTGCCTGATCTGGCAAGGTGCTGAGTGCTGTCTGTCAGGAGCCCCTATAGACTACTTATAGCAAGAGTGAGAAGCAAAGCTGAGCCAGGGTGGCCAGTTCCCTGCGACTGCATTCCTGTTTTCCTTACTGCTTCACAAGTGCAACACTAACGCTACTGGAAACTAAGATACCTGAGCAATGTGAGTGAGAAAATGAGAAGCTAATATGTTCGGACTAGCAAAACTTCCTGCAGCAATGGGGACTGAGTGTTAACAGAATGGATGACAACTTTGTATTTTTTAAACCAGAACAAAAATAATCACCGTTTATGAGATATTTATTAAACTCTTTTTATTATGAATAAGTGCCGCATGGTGCAAGGTATAGTTGCTTTTAGATGGAAATGATGGTTTGGTCTAATTTAATTTATTTTGTAATGGTGAATCTACTGACGTGCAGAGAGCCCACAGACAACTCTATGCATCACCTAAGGGGGAACTAATTTGTACCCTTTGCTTCTGTATGTTTCTAAAAGAGTCTGAAATATCCTCTTTCTTTCAAATTCCTGCTCTCATTTTTTTACACATAGGCTTGGAATCTCAAAGCTCAAGGGCCTGACTCAAAGCTAATCTAATTTAATAGTACTCATGTTAATTTTAGTGACCACTCGACCAAGCCATATGAGAATGAGGTGCCCAAATCCCCTTGGGTGAATTAGGTGCAGTGAGAGAGGAGCATCTAATTCCTGTAGATTATATACCCATCGTCTTTGGCCAGAAAATCTTTGCTACCAGAAGACTAGAGAAGTGGTGACAAGAAAATAAGTTTTGATTTGGAAAACATGGCTCACTGATAGTGGGAGAGCTCAGCCAAACTGTTAAAACCTCTTTAGTCTTAATTCATCTTGCAATGGCCACAGCATCAGTGACTAAGTGGTGTTTTGGATATGAGGCTTTCAGCTAGTGGAACCAAGTCCTCCAGGGAAATCCCGGAGGAGCTGCCTTAACAACCCAAAAAGCAAGTTGAATCCCTTCTCCCCTCCAGGTAAACCCTGCTTAAGCCTCTCTCCTTACAAGAACCAAGACACAAGTCTCAATTGTAAGCTAAAGTCTTCCCCTAGTAGCTGTTAAGCTCTGCCTCACCCTCAGCCTGGCAGAGCAACATGGTTATTTTGGCGGAGGTGGGTTGGAGCCTTCATCCCTGCTTATTAAGAGTTTCCATTCAGGTTAAAACTCTGCTGGGATCCTTTTTCAAACCTCTGAACTCTGAGACCTGAAGTGAATGGAGGGATGGGAACAATTGAAAAGTAGAAATTGCTGTGCTACTTTCTGTATCAACACACGATGGAGAAAGACGTTACACAAGCTTTTTAAAGACAAAATTCAGAGGCAAACAAGAAAACTTTTTTACCTACTTTTCGGCTAGGACAGCATAAAAGAGATCTAAAATTATTAAAGTTCTTGATGAAAGGTTTTTTTTACAAGAATCTTTATGCTTTCAAACAATAAATTATTTCCTACTTTTTGAGACTTCGTAATATTCGAATACTTTGATTAGCTATGATAGAAGTAGAAGTTTGCAATGAAAACAAAACACCAACCTTCTGTCTCATTAGTGTGTCATACTAAGTGCTAATTAATTTACATCTAATTATAGTCGATGTATTTTTCAAGTGCAATTTCCCAGAACTATTTGTTTCCCACTGTGTTAATAAAACTAATAGCTAGAAATAAGTCCTCATTCGTGTTTACTGTAATTAAGAATAAAACCATTCCCTTTAAAACCAGGAGTTAGATATAGGCTGTTTTTCTAAGCTCATGTCCATTGAACTGGAAGTTGACAGTGTGAGGTTTGCTTCACGTGTTGGTTTTGTTCTTTTGATCATCATTCTTCAGTGAATGTGTTTAAAACCAACCACCTGATTCCAGCCAAAGCCCAAGGCTTCCCTACAGCTTGGATCAGACCTGCAGAGGCACATGCAGTGTTTTTACACCAGGACAACAAAAGAGTCTTACTGAGTGTTTTGGAATGTTCCTCTTGGCCAGAGCCTCCTCCCCAGAGCAGGGCTGGTTTCAGCAGATCTCTCAGAGCAATGCCCTGCTTCAGTCCGAGTCCTTCTCCAGAAAGCACCTTTGAAAATGGAGATGGAGAGAGCAAGTGTTCATGGGATGTTCATGGGATACAGGGTACAGACAGGGAACAAAGGTACGGGGAGATAACAGGGACCAGAGCTTTCATCCTGTAGGAGAATGGGGGCTGTGATTTAAAACCCATGGCCTATGTCAAATTGCAGTACAGTAATAATAATTAAATGTTTAATGATAATTTAACTGATAATAATAGTTTAATCAAAGCAAAAATAAAGTTTTTTCATTGAACAATTCCAGTTAAAAACAAAAAATCCCCACAAATCAGTCTTTTCCAGTGGAAAACTGTGATTCTGATGGAACTGAAAAAGTCACATCCCTCCTGCCCATGAGCAGTGTCTTGCTCCATGGCTGATCTGTCTGAACAGAAGATTGCACTCAGAGTTTGAAACCACTCAGTGATAGTTTAAAAAGATAAGAATAAAGATCATCTGTTCTTCCACGTCTCTCTGGTTTCCCTGGACAGCATCAAACAAATCAGACCGCATTTCTCAACAAGGCCTGCAGATATCATCACATCATTAGCACGAAAATCAGCCTTTTGGCATTATCCTGTAACATACTGTAAGAGCAGACCTAAATAATAAATGCTATGGGACCAGGCTCTATTTTCCAGGAAACAAAGTTTCAGGTATACCATCAGCTCTCTTCCTAGATTCTCACACACAATAGGAGTAAAAGGAGAAATCACTTCATGTGCCCATACATCTAACAGTAAGCTATTTTTATATTTCCTTTTCTTTCTGTATGGATCACATATCCACAAGGGCTAATATATCACGTCCCTTGAGGTTACCTTTCTGTCTGCAGTTCTAAAGTGTTATTTCCACTGTGTTTCAGTTCTACTGGTATAATCACAACCATGTATAATGTACTTAATCCTTACTTTTTAAATAAACCATTTTAAATGTATTCAGTTTTTGTGTGGAGAAAGGTATACAGACTTTGAAACTCCAGCTTCTCTGAGCTGAGATCTTTGTGTTTATTGTTTCCACATTTCTACCTATTTTGATTGCAGCTGGGAATGTTATTAGAAGCCAATATATCAAAGGAGAGAAAACTATCCTTGTGGTCCCCCAGGCCACCAAGACAAGCTGTCTTCACAGTATTTGGGTTAGAAACTAGGAAAAACCTTCTCTTTCCAGCTTAAGTTTGGCCCATATGTGACATACTCTGGTTTCAGTGCCTGTTTTGGGAGTAGTATAGTTGCCAGAGGCACTGCAAAGCACCATCAAGAAAAATAAGCCAGTGTCTTCTGAAGTGCCAGCCCTAACCCTGTGCTTTGCCTCCACTTTTAATATGAATTCACTTCCAAGCATCCTCCTCTCCCTGATCTTGTCCATTTTTGCCTGAAGAAAGCTCAGCCCTGTGTGCTGAAGCTCCACAAAAGCCTTTATCTGATCACCACCATAAAACCAGCAGTACAGCAACTCCTGGCTGCTCCCAGACATTCCAAACCATCCCTGTATCACAGACACCATTTCTTCTTAAAACACTTCTTTTAACTTTATCTTCCAAGTTCCAAAGCCTCCAGATTGTTGTTACAGATGAACACTGACTGTGTATATCAGCATCTTCTCATGCATATCATCAACCAGCATGTCTGGAGGGAGGCAGGGATTCACCTTCCCAAATGCCTCTGAACCCCAGGAGCCATTTAAAGCTCAAGCCCAAAGCTGTTTCCCTTGAACTAAAATAAAGGTTTTTCCCACATTGCTGAGCAAGTCTGTGGGTAAACAGTGACCCAAGAGCTGCGGCTGCCCCGCTGTGAACGGGGATGTATCAAAGCATCATGTTGTTTGAGGGGGAAGCAAAATGCAAGGCTTCAGTAAGTGGTAAAATAGCCCTGTGAGGAGGATGTGGCATTTCCTTGGAATGAGAAAGCTAACAGACATGGGAGGTGCCCAAAATAAAAGGGAATGAGGAGTGTTCTGCACCTGTCTGCAAAGCAGCTCATCTTACAGCTTCTCCACAGTGAAAGGGATCGCTTACCAAACCAGCACGCTGGGCACGGTGCTCCGTCTTGGAAGAGAACTGTGGATCAGAGAGAGTGCAGGCAGTGGTGGGGTGCTCCATGGTCGGTGGGGATGGCACATCAAGAGGCTATGCCCAGGGGTGTGGGATTGTGTCTCTTCTTCATGCACGTTGGAGTCTATTGACAAATGAAACCAAAACCAACTCAAACACACACATTTTGCTGTTGCCTTCAGTGGCAGCAAGATTTCAGCCCCAGAATTAGGGAGCTTTCAGGATCATAGAATAGTTTGGGTTGGAAGAGACCCTCCAAGTTCATCTACTCCAACCCCCTTGCAATGAGCAGGGACACCTTCAACATCAGGTCGCTCAGAACCACTTCCAGCCTCGCCTTGAATGTCTCCAGGGGTGGCACATCCATCACCTCCCTTTGCAGGGTGCCATTGGTGGTACTCCAAGGTATCATCTATGCAGAGCCAACTGTAATTAGGGTGGTCCCTGCACACTGGAGCAATTCAGGCCCAGGAGCCCAAACATCGCCAAGGAGCTCCCATTTGAAGAAAGCTGTTTGCTGTAAATGCTTTTGAGCTGAGAACAGACCAGGAGCAACTGCTCTGGGTTATTCTTAACTGGGAAGGGTCTTCTGCAGAACATCATTCTGCAGGAAGGGAACCATAGAATTCTATTAACCTGCTTGTGGTGAATACTGAGGCTGGTCTGGAAGAAACACAGAAAAGGGCAAATTCTGGGGAGCAGAGGCTCTGATAGAGAAGAAATAACACAAGAGTTGGTCTTGAGCCACCTCCTTTAACATCTTCTTCAGTAGAGCAACATAATTGCCCCTCTCACTGCTGATGAAGTGCAATTAATTACACCCCTCCTTGCTTCCCAACAGGTCCTCATTAATAGCCTGTTTATATTTCATGTGATATTGATTTTTAGATGTGAATGCTTGCCACCTGACACAGGGAGGCTGCAGGAACAATTCCTAGAGGATTAGGTATTGCTATTTGGATGTGCAGAAGAATTTCTCTTAGCCCTTTGCTCCTCCAGAAATCAGGTTTGCTTCTGTATTTGTCAGATGCCCACCTGCTCCGGGGAGAGCATCTTCACCTCCACACATGGACAGAGGCTGGGGACACAGGTTGAGGACAGAGGCTTAGCCCATGGGCAGAGGAACCTTTTGGCTCTCACTACAGCAGTTACAGGGGCCACTACACCTACGACACTCCACATGGAGCCCGCACTGGGAAGAGGAGGCAGCAGCATCCCTGTGATGCAACTACATCAGCTCAGGCAGCAAACCCGTGGAGCCCATGGGGAGCAATACCCCCACAAAATACTTCCTGTCCTATAGGCTGGTGGCTGCAGGTCGGTTTATTTGGGCTGGGGACAGTGTTTTATCTCCACTGCAGTAATGGGAGTTTTCAGCCTGGGGAAGCCACTGCTGCTCAGGTAGAAGCTCCTCACAGCTCTGCCCTGCAGGTTTCCGGAGGATGAGCTCTTCCCTTTTGATTGCACTTCAGTTGCTTCCTGGACTTTATTAGGAAACCCGAAACCAAACCCGAGGAACTTACCCAGATCTAAGGACCTAAATGAGACCAAAAAGCCCGATTCTTGCCAACACTGAAAGAGACACAAAGACCAGCACCACAAAACAAATCAGTGAGCTCCCACCCTTGCAGTGCTTGCAGGCTGTAATGAGTCTAAAGTGTGATCGTTAGCACTTGCTTCCTCAGCAACCAGAACCTTGCTTTGTGCCCACATTGGCAAGCACACACTGGCTTTCCTCTGCTCAGCTGGCGAGGATCTGCAGTTGGTAGCAGCAAGGAAGCGGAGTCAGGCTGCAGCTCCTAAGATCGACTGATGTCTAGTGAAATTTAACAAGACTACTTCAAAAGAGAAGGCATTACATCTTTAATGCGCTCTGTTTCTGGTGTAAAGGCTGCTCCCTTTGGGCTTTTCCACTTTATGAGAACTCTTGGTTCTGGTTTAAATCTAAGCCTCTAATCTTTCTCCCAGCCCCAACACAACCCAGCAGAGTCCTGTGCAAGGCTGTGAGCACTTTCCTTAGGACATGCCCGTGGTCTCTGGTTCCAGCCTGCCCCATGGGCCCAGTGCCATCCCCAGTCCCTTTCTCCTCCATTTTGCACCACACACCTTTACTCCTGCCCACAGCTCCACAATCCCAGCAGGCCTGGGGGACCAGACGCTATGCTGGGTTAAGACACATCCCCCTGCTCCCCAGGGGTGTCCACATTAAACCCTGTCACACATCAAACGCAGCAATGTTAACCTCTTGAAGCCATATTTCCATGCAGTTAGTTTGGATCAATCTTTTTCAACTTACTCCTTATTTCTTTATCCTTCTCCCATGCTCCCCTTTCACCTCAACTCCTGCTTCACAGATCGTCCTCTTTAATTTGAGCTTAACCACTGCACCCGTTAATAAAACAGGGCTGGAGGAGCTTTGCCATTATCTTGACACGATAACATGGTATTCGCAGCATTCGACTGTCATTTCTTTGACATTGAGGTACATTCTCTGTTCGGCATCACAATTGTAACATCACCTCCATAGTGGCCTCTGCACTGACATGACCATCAGATTAGCTTTGTGATCAGCTGAAATACCAAAGGGAAGGAGAGAGATTGGTTCAGGGGGACAGAAGTCACTTCTCAAAGAAGGAAAGGATGTGCTGGGTGGGTGCTGGAGTTACTATAGGAGCTGCAGGCAGACCTGGCTGGTGGGAAAGTGAGGGCTGGAGAGGTTTTGCATTAGGAAATACAGGCAAGAATAAACAAAAACCCAAACACAAAAACCCCAACTACTCAGAACACTTCAGGTTAGTAAAAAAAATTATAATAAAATAAGAATAAAAATGAGAAAACTAGTAAAAATAAAAATAATTAAAATAATAAACATAAAAATAATTCAAATAGTAATAATAATAGTAATAATAGTGATAATAAAAATATAGAACTCAAATTAAGGATGAAAATGAAGCTATTTGCTTATTTTGCTGCTTCCTTTACACTGCAGTGCTGGGCTCTGGAGGGACACCCAGCTCAGGGCTCCTTGCAGAGGCTGTCCCAAGCTAAGGCACGGGCATGCAGCGAGCGGGTTCCCTGGATATTAAACTATTCAGGATCAGCCTGAACTCGGGCCCGGCACTCACATAAACACAGATGTTTTTGTAACCTCACTCACAAGTTAATGATCCTCTTAATGCCTATTTCTGGGCATGCTGCATGTCCAGACATTACGGCCTTTGAGCAGCGGCTGAAAGCGGCTGGGAGCGAGTGCCCGCCCCACCGGCTCGTGGGAATCCAAAACAATCCCGGTGGGACGAGGCAGAAAGCCGAGCTCCGCCGGCGCTGCTCTCCCTATGTGCATTAATAGCCTCCTCTCTGCGCAGCTGACACAGCCCGGCAGCTGCCGGTGGCCATCCCGCTCTCCCTGCTGACACTTCCCAACGCTCGGATGAGCGGGGATTTGGGGAGCGCTGGGAGCACCGGTCTGGAGCGGGATGGATGAGAGCAAACCCCTGAAGGTGCGGCTGACGTTCTTGGTGATCCTGGTGGGCATCTCGCTGCTGTTTGCAGCCGTAGTGACGGACCACTGGGCCGTGCTGAGCCCCAAAGTGGAGAACTACAACACCACCTGCGAAGCGGCTCATTTTGGGCTATGGCGGCTCTGTACAAAGAGGATTTTTATGCACAACCAAGACCTCAAAGAGAAGGCCTGCGGGCCAATCAGCCTGCCAGGAGGTACGTGACCAATGCACCAACACATGGGAGAAAGCACGTTAGATCACGCCAGGCTTCGCTTAGGAGGTTGCAGGACACAGCAGAAGGGAAAGGGGCTCCATATCCCTCAGCACTTAGTTTGGCATGGGGCTGTTTTCATGTTGGCCTGCAACCACACCTTGCTGTCACCACTCTTGCTGTAAGTGTGCGTTGTGTTGCCTTGCACGTCTGCTTGCGACCGTATTTGAGCCTTCTGTGCAATGATGACCCCAGCAGGGAGAAGGGGAGGAGGATTGGACATGGTGGAAATACAGAGGGAAATTGTTCCATGGGATGGAAGAAATTCTGCTGAACACAGCACCCAGGGACGCTGATGGCAGTGGGCAAGAAACAGGATTTAGGGGTCCATCATGCATATATGGACCTGGAAATCCTAAAGATCCAACTTCCCGGAGGAACAGCCAGTTCCTGGCGGGCCTTCAAGCTATTTTAATAACAACCATGGCTCAGGACAGGGAGGAAGCGAGACCTGCAGGCTGCTTTGCCAGCATCCAAAAGAAACAAAGAGTCATAAACTGGGTTTGAAGCAGTTTCTCAGCAGCTCACTGAGAAACTCCTCACCTCAGCGCTGGCAGGCTGGTCCCACACATCACCACCACCACCACCGGTTCCTCCAGTGCTATGGATAGGGAGGGCAGCAGGGGACCGGGCAGGGCTGCTTTCCGGGAAGACCATTGCATTCCCATGGTAAAAGGAGCTCATTATGTTTTTGCTGATCGCAGAGTCAGCAACATTCGCACCGCTTGCGCTAATACACTGCCTCCATGGCTGAGCTCCACTGCTTTTTTAGAAGGCTGATCAGGTACTGGATGCTTTCCAGAACAGAAATAACAGGATTGCCTTCATGCTGGACTCGCTGCTTGAAATGAAATATAGATGTTAAGGCATAGTTGAGAATTTCCTGTGAAAAACCTCACTGCCTGGGCTTGCTGTATGCTCCCTGCATCACTGCAATTCTTTATCTCCTTGGCCAAATTGCATGTTCTGAAGAGAGGAGCTCAGCCTCAGCATGCAGATCTGCCTCTAACCAAACTTGGGAGTGTGTCATCCATATGCTTAATGTCTCACGCGAAGGTACTTACGTGCCTAGAAACCCATTTGTCACTGTACGTCTTCCCCTTGTGTGCGGAGGAAAGCTTCCACAAATGGGAAAAAAACAATAGAAATGGGTGGATAAACAGGGAAATTGCACAACCGTGGGTAAATATAAACCTCGTAAATAGCCAGCTGTCTGCAAAAACCAGATTCACAGGGCACGGCAGCAGGAAAGCAGCCACTATCTTTGACAGACATCAGCATGTGCTTGCACAGGCATTGAATCACGGCCCAGCGCTGCTGTTCTGCTGGGCACAGCGAATAACCAGGGGAACAGTGAAGGGGCTGAGGCACCCATCCCACAGCAAAGATCGTTTCCCAGGTTTTAAAGATATTTTGGGAGTTGGGTGATATCTTGTAATCGGCATCTGAAGTTTCAAAGGGCGAAATTTGCAATTATATAAATATATATTTAAATGTATTATATATATCATATATATAATATAAATGTATTCTATTATATTTATATACTTAAAATATGTTATATATAATAACGTATAATACTCAAAATGAATATAATATATAATGATATAAATTCTTATATAAATATATATGAAAATATACTCAGGCAGGGAATGCAGCAAGGGGAGGGGAGGGAGTGCAGCCACAGCGGATCCAGGCTGCTAAACGCTGTGGCGTCCCCACTGCTCGTGTTAGAATGATTTCACACTTCTGGGAAGAGATGTCAGCGGGGAAACACCAGGGTTGTGAAACCTGCAGCAGCCAAGACAATGTGAATGAACAAACACGCAGTAAAAGAGCAGATGTGGGCACCGGTTTTCCTGCAAATCATGAGGCATAACCAGGCATTACTGCCAGGACTGCAAAAGAAACATAAGAATTTATCACTGCATTAATAACCATTCACCAGTCACTCCCTGAGGAGGAAATGGATGGCACAATTAACGTTATTTACTAGGGTCTGAGCTCAGCACAGTGGAAATGGGGAGGGTGCCCTGGCTCGCAGACCACAAAGCAGGGCTGTGATTTAGGCAGGGCTTTAAAGTTTTACAGCACGCTTCTGAGGATGCTGATGAACTGGAAAGGGTTCAGCATCCTGCTGCAGAGATGCTGTTAAAACAAGGCAAATTCAGATTAACACTGGGACATGTTTAACTGTGACCAGTGGGCATCAGGGCAGTTTACTCCTGGTTGTAAACCAAGTTCACTGTCACTGTCAGTAACTCTGGTGTAGCTGCTCTCCTACAAAGTGGGCTCTGGTGCATCTGATGCCCTACAGCCTGTGTGCGCTGCTGGCATGTTAAATAGGTCCTTGTAAACACGGTAACCTCAGTTCAGGCAATGGCAGAAGAAAAGTGCTCGAGCAGATGGATTTCAGCAGGGCTGCCTCCATACAAGAGATTCACTCTGCAAGACTGGTATGAGTTTAAACTATGTGGAGATACCATCTCCATAACTCGGTCTGATCAAAGGCCTTCCCCTGGCTTGTTGGCCGGGTCAGAGCCTGAGGTCTGGCACTCTCCACCCCTCAGCCCTCACCTTACCACCCTCTTCTAATCACAGCAGCAGGTCCTGTCTCCCAAACTTAACACAGGTAGAAACCTTACATTAAAATCCACGGGTTTAACATGGATTTACCCATCCAGCCTGCAACAAACCCCATCTCAAGTTCAAGTGCAAGGGTCTCCATCCCCTTCCCAACCTGTCACTGCACTGCTCATGGATGACAGCAGCCACCTGAACCTCTGCATGGCTCCAACATCTCATGGCCTTTCTGCCCTTTCTTCCCCCATGAGGTCTCCTTCTTGCAGAACCCCAAGGTTCAAGCACAGTTTGGACTGACTGTTCCCATCAGCACACTGAGGTGACCTCCTGGCAAAGGTAATGCAGTTACAGGTGGAGAGAAGCAAAGATTGCCACACAGTTTGCATCCATTATAAAACCCATTTTAAATCCTATCCATTATGTAAACGTGGTGTGACACAAATGGGCTTTTCTCTTATTCATGATGGCACCAGGGAGGCATTGAAGTCCCTCAGTTCTCTGGAATAACAGGGAGCCTTGTTGAAACAGGTATTCCCAGCTCAGCAGAGCACTGAAGCCTCTTTAAACAATACATCATTTCACCCCAAACAATCTAATTCTATTTTCCTACAATAAATGAGAAATTACATAAAACCACCTCCCTTAGAGCTAACCCCCTTCTGTGATTACCCTATTTATTGTGCCTTGGCAGAGCTTTGCTAGAAGTCACAAGACAGAGGCAGCTCATTTCCCTGCATCTCTAGAAGAAGGGTCTGTGTGTCATAGAACAGTTAGGGTTGGAAAGGACCTTAACATCATCTAGTTCCGACCCCCCTGCCATAGGCAGGGACACCATGGACAGTGTCCCCCTCTGATGAGCCTTCAGAGACTGAAGAGGGGACTGATTTGGTTCACCTGCAATGGACACAAAGCTGTGCTGTGCCCTCAGTCACACTGTATCTGGATGGTTTCACCCTGGGCTTCCTACAGTTCACACACGTGGGGCCTCCTTTGAGTTCAGGCTTTTCAGAGAATTAATCAAAAGGCAAACCAAATTAATACCAAAGTATCCCCATTTCATCCCATTCCTTCCTCTTCAGCACAGGAGCCAAAGGATCCCAAAACTGGGATCACCAGACACGATGGTCAGCCTCAGCCACCACTTGGTCCCTGGCAGAGGCACACAACCTTCCTCTAGGGCTCAGAATCTGCAATTTCAGTGATAGAGGTCTGAGTTCAACTGTGTTTCCTCCAGTTGTTTGCAATGATAATAAAGAACAGGTCAGAAGATGCCAGGGATAAACATTAACCTAGTCTCCAGCAAGAAGCTCCACACTAAATAAAGTCAGCTTATACAAGTAGATAAGAGCATCTCGAAGGAATCTTTCGCTTATGGGCCCAAAAAAACTGCTTTGCAATTGCCTGTCTCCTGGGAGAGAGAAAATAGATCCTCTTTGAATCAGTAACTCCAACATCTGCCATTTACATGACAGAAAAATAGCACAGAACCCAACAGGTAACATACAGTGCACTGGTGTCTTCTTGCCACTAGAAATTAAAGCTGTAAATAACCACCAAAATGCACTATGTACCCACAGGCAAAATGTAGCACACCCTGCATGGTCCTGCACCCAAGACCTGGCTCAGATTTACCCCACAACCTGCACTGGAGCAGCCTGACCCAGCCTGGATGCTGGAGAGGACCCCAAAGCATCTCCTGGAAATGGGTGCTGACTCTGTCATTCAATGGACAAAGATGCTGATGTTCACCATGTGTGCCCTTGCTGCAGGCAGTGCCTGTATTTCGTGCAGTCTTGGCACAGTTTACCAGGCTGAGGAAGCCCAACCTAGGGTGCAGGATGGATGCTGGGGCCAGCACTGTGTCCTCTCCATCCCCGCTCAGCAGAATAGAGCAATCAGAGCTGGCACCGCTCAGCACAATTGCACCTCCCAGCCAACCTCCTGGCCAGCCACTGCTCCCCCAGCTCCACATCCCTTCAGTTAAATGGGTTATAAATAGTGAGAACACCTCCACCCTAACCCTGTTGCTGCCAGAGGTTCCTCACCAGACCCTCCTCTGTCCCATTGAGATGCTGAGGCTGAAGCTGGAGTTGATGGCCTGGCTTGGCGTGCCACCCATCTGCCCCTGAACACAACAGGTCCAACTCCAGTTTCTTGGTATCACTAAGGGTGGGGAACCTTAAAAACACTGCATGTTTGATACATCAGTTAAAGGCAAATTCAGTTTTACTACATTTAATCCAAGGTTTACACAAAATTACATTTTCTTTACCCTTCCAGAACACAACTGCTCCTACTTCAAGCACTTCACTCCAGGACAGAGCTCAGAGATATTTGAAGTAACCACTCAGAAAGGTAAGAATAAGCCTGAAAAATACTCCCTAACTTTGTATGAGCTGAGGTCTAAGGTAAAGGGGTCCCCAGAATGAGGGTTCAACCCTGCTCCCACTGAAAGCAGTAGAGGAATTCCTATCAGATTCCATCAGCTGGGAAAAATGTGGAGAATGATCTGAACAAGTTCAAATGCCAGCTTCATGGAAAGAGCTTTTATGTATGTTCACACTTGTAAGTGTGATTATACTGAAAGCTGTCCCACAAACATATAACACTGTCAATACACATGAAAACTGCAGAAAGTCTTTCCAGCATCAAAACTACATTAGAACATAGCCGTTACCCACAATCATTGAGCCTTTGCCATCAAATGAAGAAAACATTAATGAAATCTGAATGAATAAATCATAGCCCAGACAGCATCCTGACCCTGAAAGGAAGTAGAGACTCTGTGAAGACCCTCAGGAATGTTATGCTTCGGATTGATTTTATATGGAAGCCATGTGAAAAACAGAGCAATCAATGGAAGGAAGGAACAGAAATCCTACAAAACCACAGTCAGTGTTTTCAGAGCATGGATTTGGAAAAGTTGGATAAATTCCACATTTCTAATAAGTCCCTGATGAAGCCAATATTTAGAGCACTTGCCTAACACGCTTCTCTCTCTTTCTTGTGCTCTCATTAAGGGCAAACTCCTCTCTAGTTCACCACCAACGTGTTTGACAGTGGAGTACATGAGCAGATGACTGCATGACACTTACTAAACAATCTGCTTTTCTTGCAGTGAAATTATAATAGTGGAAAACCCTGCAGATGGGTTTCCTAAATGAGCACTTCCCTAAGACAGGGAGGAATGGGAATTTTAAGTGGATAGAAGAGCATATATGGGCACTGCCTGCTTTTGCTCTGTATATTACATGGTTTAGTGTGAGGTGCCCCTGCCGGGGTTGGAACTGGATGATCTTAAGGTCCTTTCCAACCCTGACTATTCTATGATTCTATATTACCAGATCCAGCCATCTGGTCTAAAAACACACCCAATGCCTTCTTAGTCATGTCAGGGAAAGAATCAAGAAGAACTCCTTTTCTTTGAAGCAAAAGGAAAAGCTTAAGCCCAGCAAGATTTCACATGGAAACAAACTGTTTCAGGTACTTCCAGCACATAGGAAAGAGAAACATGAAGGAAATCACACTAAAACAGTGGTATGAAAGGCAGGGAGAACAAAGAGTGATCTGCTGATCCCCCTTGCAGAAATAGCTATGTTTTAATGGGAGCTAATTAGTAAGAGGCAAAACCTTCATGATTTTGCCTGGGAGATCTATATTTTAATGGCTTGAAAGGCAAACATCATCAGGCCTGTGATGCTCACGCATGGCTGCGTGTGTTAAATATTAAATTCATCTGAAAACGAATGCAAGATGTAAATGAAGGCCTGAATTATTCAATTAGCAATTCGTCCCCTCCATTCAGGCACTGAAGTCAGCTGGGTGAAGTGTCCAGCACACATCTGAGCTGGCTTAGCAAAAACCAGGATGCTTTATAGAGGGTTTAATCCTATGCTCTGAAGAAGCTGGGTTCCACAGAGCTGGAAATCATTGGCTTAAGGGAGAAGTGAAGATAGATAGAAGAGGTGCCATGCAAACACTTCACCTCTGGCCTCCTGCCTGCTTTGCCAGCTCAGGTTTTGAGCCCCATGGAGGACACAGCTGTCCTTCTGCTTTGTACAACATCAGCACCACGCGCGGGGGCCTTGTCAGGGCTCTGCTGTACAGGCACAGAGTAAAAATAGCATGAGTCTGCCTATTTACTCTGAGAGCAGAGTGTGGGGTGATGGAAGAAGTGAGAGCACAGAGTCGAGAAAGGCTTCAACAATAACATCTATGCAGCAGAGCTAGAGCAACTCCAGCCCAGAGCTTCTTCAGCCCAATTGTGGTGCCATTTGCTCTTTCAGTAAGTGTTCGTAAAGTGATTCCTCCTCCTGCTCTGTTTTTGTACCCTTCACATTCAGCAGATGCATGGCCAATACTTGCCCTTGCTTTTATCTGAGGGAAAACCTCAATTCACCAGAGTCACCTTGCTATGTATATGTATTTCTCAAAGTGACCTACTGCAGTCACCACAGCTGATAGCAGCATGCTCAGAGTTTGCATCCATTCGCATCATTTGGTGTTTGTTTTGCCTTGGCAGAGTACAGCATTTCAGCTGCAGCCATCGCCATCTTCAGCGTTGGCTTTGCAATCATCGGCACAATCTGCGTCCTCTTATCCTTCAGGAAGAAGAGGGACTATCTGCTGAAGCCAGCATCCATGTTCTACACCTTCGCAGGTAGGAGGCTCGGTGCTCACACACCTGCACTCAGTTCATAGGACAACAGGGACATTTAGATCCTGGGAGGATGGAGACACTTCTAAAACACCCTGAAACTGGCATTTTCTTCCCAGTCACAGTCAAACTACAGGTCCGTGTGTGATGCTCCAGCTGAAGAGCTCTGAAAGCATCCTGCTCAACAAGCATTACCCAGCAGCGTGTGGGTTCCAGCTACCTTTAAAAGGGGTATTTCTAGCATATTCAATGCCAGCCCCAGTCTAAATGAGGGATGTTAACTATTCCACCTAATTTATTAAGACTCATGCCAAAGAAACAGCCTATTCATGCCCAAAATACACAGCTGTCTCCCAAAACCATGAAGACTGCAGTTTTACATGAGCTAATAATACCCTGACATGTCACAACAAGTGAAAGACAGAGGTGCAAATTGTCCCCTCAGTAACAATCTTACACAAACTTTGTACAAGCTCCCTAGGGAATGCAGTTATTCTTCCAACACCGATTTCCCTATCCAATCCTGCCCTAAAGATCACACTCAACAAGTCATCGGCTGACTTGGATGGCCTGGGTGATAGCAGAGCTCTAAGCGGTTGACAGCATTGGTTCCTTTAAACACTGAAGTCAATGACTCACCTGTGAATCTCACTGCAGTTCCTGTAGGCAAATGGATGAAGTGGTTAATTAAGGATGCAGAACCAGCAGCTGGTCGTTCAACTCAGTGCTCCTGTCTTCCTTCAGGTCTCTGCATCATCATCTCTGTTGAAGTCATGAGACAATCGGTGAAGAGGATGATCGACAGCGAGGAGACGCTCTGGATCGAGTACAGTTACTCCTGGTCCTTCGCCTGCGCCTGTGCCTCCTTCGTCCTGCTTTTCATCTGTGGCATTGCTCTCCTCCTCATCGCGCTGCCTCGGTTCCCCCAGAACCCCTGGGAGACCTGCATGGATGCGGAACCGGAGCACTGATATTCCCGGCACCCATAGGAAAACACAGAAAGTGCTGTGAAAAGATTTGCATTTTTTAACGTATCTGGGGCTCACTGTACAATGTGGGCTCCAGTAACCAGGTCATTACTGAACCAAGGCATGGTCAAAGTAATTATTGCTTTGTTTCCTTCTCCCCCCCCCCATTTTTAAAGAGAGCAGTAAAAGGATTGAACATGTGGTGAGCGGTGGGTGAATGACATTGCTCTGTGGCCATTTGGGGATCCCTGTCCTGATGCAGTTAGGAGAAAATCTGTGCGAGAGACACAGAGGAAACAGCTGTCTTAGGGAGATGATATTTAATGTAGATCCATGAGGAATACTGGGCTTCTACACCTCACTTAGTCAGAAATAGACAGTGGGAAATCATAGCTCCATGGGGTGTCTGTTTCCCTGTTCATGCTGTACTCCTCTTCCCTAAGAAGAGTGAGCTCACCACTGTGGAATAACTTGGAGGAACCTTATGCTGTTCTATCAAACTGTTGAAATATGGGACTAAAAAAACCCCAAAACAAACCAAACACTTTGCCTAGCATTGGGATAAAATTTTCTTCTACCAATTTACACCCTGCAGTTCCATTCTTTTGAATTAAGCACTAAACCCCTGCAAGATATGCTTCTTGTTCTGCTTCAACTTTGATAGCGAAGCCAGGAAGTACTGAACACTAAGGGTGATATTTTCCTTTAATAAAAAGCATAATCTTCCAGTAGCATGATTTTTTAGGAAAAATGACTGATGGATGAATCACTCGGCCCATCAAATTCTACTCGGTCCAGAATGACAGTGGAATCCGGGATGGTATTTACTGCACAGAGCTCTCATTTGCTCCTTGTGAATGGGTTTTTTAAGTACTATGCTTTGCTCACTGCATACATATCTAAAACTGCATTTTAGGTAAAATCCTTCAAGGTAGCTACCAAGAAAGAAGGATTTAGACTGAAACACCCAGGAGAGTAGCAATTAGAACACTACAGAAGTGCATGGCTCTTTATGTATGCCTGAAGAAATGTACCCCCGAGGCACCGCTGCCGGGATGCTGCAGGCCAGTTGTGCTGCAGAGCCCCTGTGGTGCTGTGCCATGGCTGTCCCTAAACCCCATGTGCTCAACCCTGCTGCTTGCACCATCACAGTCCCCCAGCACCAGGAAAAGTGTATATTTTACATGTAGCTTTTACACCCAATAATTGAAAAAGCAGGAGAGAAGGGGACTGGAGCATCCTTCCCACCACATTCAGCTGTCCACAATTCTGAAGAAAAACAGAATTTGGAACAGAAAACCTGATCAATTTGAAGAGATCTGAAATCGTGACGTGCCCAAGCAGTTCAAAAAGCTATAGAGCAATTCTGCGCTGGTACAAGGGGCTGCCCATGGGCCTGCCATCAGCTATACCCCATCCAGGCACACTGAGCCTGAGCAGTTCTCCACCAGACTCAGGCGTGTCTCCATTTTCCCCCCTGCAGAGTGGCAGCAAGAACAGAAGCCTTTTGTGCACTTGCATTAATAGTTTTCAAGCTCTTTGAAGTTGAAAAGCACTACAAATAACACATATATTATAAAGTTTGGGATAAATCAGTCACTAGTGCTCAGATCTGAGTGTGAGCTGGGGACCTCTGCCTGTCTCTCATCATGAGAAACAAGTGCGAGTCTTCAAGCTGTCACTGTGAAATGCTAAATGGTTTTGAAATCTTATTTTTGGGTACAGAGCTGACTTCTTTCATTTGCATTTTCATTGTTCAGGAAAGCAGAGGTTAGTTTCTAGGGAGATCCTTTACATGTGACAACAGAAAAGAAAGGAGTTGGCGTGACCCCTGTGGCAGCTGAACCCACGTTGGATCTATCCAAACATACACATTGCAGATTGATCTAAGCAAAACATTCCCAGCTCAGCCATCATCATCAAAATGGCCCCAACTTGGACATGCAATGGGTTGAGATAAGCAAGGTTTGGGGACACGGGTCTAAGGTTATCACCCATGCAGACCAATAGCACGTCCTGTGCCCACAGGAAGTCTTTCACCCACACCTTTTCTGAAGCACCTGCAATGCTGCTTCTGGGATGAAGTAATTTCTAGGCGGCTTCTTATCCTGATGGACCAACTTGTTGCCCAGCCAAGGAGCTGCTCACTCTCCTTCATGATACTCAAGAGCAAACACACGTATTTCAGATAAACACACCCCAGAAGGTCTCACCTGTCTCATGCATGCTCCAGCTTGGGTCAGTGCTGAAGTGCCTCATCCAAACCCCAGGGAGGGCAATGGGAAGATTCCCAGTGGGTGCTGTGGTCTGGCCTGGATCTGGAGTTTTTACAGCCTCTCTGGGCTCACTCTACTCACGAGCCAGAGAAAATACACAGCTTGTAGCAGTGAGACCTTACACCCACAGGCAGTAAGGGGCCAGAGCTTGGTGCCTCTTAAAGCTCTTAAACCCCCTGAGCTTTATTCTCTGTCTGCTTTAAGCTGAGGCTTTTTCATCACTCACTACTTTGTACGGTCCCTGCAAGACTGAGAAGCATGTGGATGACTTCATTTTCTTTTTCCAGGTATTAAGACATGCTGATGAGGGACCCGTCCATTAAAATTGTCATTGGCATTCACAACAGGAAAGGCACTGCTCCTGCAGCAGGTTTGCTCTGCCATATCAAAATCTGTCTGCCAGGGAGAGGATAAAGTGTTTGGAGAGAGTTAATAGAGGTAACTGGCCTTTCTAAAGGAAAAATAACAGAACATCGAGGGGGAGCTGTAACCAGTGTCAGTTTTCATTCCCTGAGCTCAACAAATAGCAAGGAACAGCCAGCAAAACTTTGGGAAAGTAGCATGAAAACGTGCAAGAAACTTCCTCATTGGCAGGAGTCAGAGTGAAACAGGGATAGGAATCTAGATGCTACACAACCAACAGGATCACACACAGGCTTGGGACACAAAGAACCAAGTGGGAAACTCATTAGAAAGAAGAGGCAAATAAAATCACAGCACAAGTAACTACCACCAGACACTGTAAACCCCTGGGCCTTAGTCCTGCCACTACCAGACCCATGGACACCTTGGTCATTGCTCCAACGGGTACATGCCATTTGCCACTCCATAAACCAACATCCCTGCCCATCCCTTCCTCAGGGCTCACACACCAGCATGCCCCAGGGCATCACATGCGACACAGTAGTGTGAGATTTCTCTTGCTGGTATCTGCCCACCAAACTGCAAAGCCCATGTGTTAAATCCCAGCACAAGAGGAGACATGGAGAGTTTTGTTTATGTAAGAGCAAGATCTGCTGTTAGGCACAAGGCACGGAGAGAATCTGCTTCCCTTATTTTGAAATGCTGTGTGGTGTGAATTTAATGTGCAGAAAAGGTGCCAGACTAACAACTCTGAAGAACAGAACTGCCTGGTTAGCACACAGCTAGCTCAGCTCTCAGCACAGCATCCATCTGCAGCGCCCAGATCCACAGCAGCAACAACCTGGCCCTAGCCAGGCACGGGACAAGGAGCTCCTGACTCTTTTCTACTCTCACTCCTTTATTGTCCTTGTTTCATTTTGTCCTTATTTTTGTTGTGGAAATGATTTCCAGACAGTCCCAAAGATATGAGAATTCCTCCCCCCTCCCTGCCATGAGATCCATGGCCCTACTGCACAGCGGCCGTTTTATCCTGGCCTTGATAGCTCTTGAGGAACATACCTGATACAAGAGGTCGTTGATGTCAAGGGATGGCTGTTCACAGAATTGTGTCCTGCCAGCCCCAAGGAGGGCCCTGGAGATTAACACCAAGCCCTTGGGCTCCATCCAGAGTGTGACAGTCAGACACTTGCATGACAGGAACCTGACCCATGTGCAGAAACTGTTTATAGAATGAACCTTGAACTGCATTTAAAAGAAGCTTCCACTTCCCATGGTGGGACAGTGCCCCTTTGAATGATTTTTATAGTTTAATTATTTGCATTACTTCTGTAACTTAAATACTGGAGTATTGCCTGCTCTGTACCATAAACTACACACACCCCTCAACAGTACCTGTTTTAAATGCATCCATTTAAATCATTTTCCCTTTCTATTATCACCAAAGGGCAAGAAAAGAGCGTCATGGCTTTGTTTTGACTGTAGTAGAGGATGAGATTGTTCTTGCTTTGTCATACTTGATGGGTGTTCTGGCTCCAGTGGAGCTATTGAACATAAATTGAAGCTATACAGACATCACATATGCACTCTGCAGCTAGACAGACAGTGAGCAGCTTCCCTGCTTTCTACAAGAAAATGCAGAGAAGGGAATGAACTTGGGTTTCTGGCCTATTTCATTTTAACATCACGAGCAGCACAAGCCTGTTTTGGTAGGGCTGCTCCCCAGAGTTTGAGTTCAGTTTCACGTCCACCATTACTGGTATCACTGGCAGCACCGTGATGGCTTGTGCTGGTCATGAAAGCATCTGCCCTTCGGGAATAAGCAAGACCTATGGAAAATGGATTCACACCATCTAACAAGCCTGGGATAATTCAGATCACAGAGCAGCTTGTGTCATTTATCGGAAGCATCTATTAATCCTTAATGAGATAGGTAAAAACTTCTCAACATTTCTCAACTAAAGCTAAAGTTACCAACACCCTCCCCCCCCGCCCTCGACATTTCCATTGCACTTGCTGTAGATCTTTTTCCTTTCCTTGAATGAAACAGCTAAAAAAGAACTGAATGATTGAATCCTTGCTCCTGACATACCTCACAAAAAGGCACTGGAGCAAGTACTGCTATACCAACACAAACAGCCCATATTTCATGTCAAGGAATATGATGTGCAAATTTTATAGGCACCATAAATCATCCCCAGCCGCCTTGACAAGTTAATTGTCTCAGTGTTTCGAGGAAAACCAGGAAGTTAAAAAACTAACAAAACAAATGAAATGAGCTGAACGATGATAAGGGCAGAGCATGAAGCATCCTGGCCTGATGGCTCTGGAAACATGTGGATTCTGATATGCTTGAGTTCACTCCAAAGAAAAGTCAGAGTGGGCAGGCACAGTGTTCTCAGTGCTACTTACAGTTGAGATATCACACACATAGCAAAATAATTGCTTATAAAGCATGATCTCTGCAAAGAAAAAGCACCAAAACAGCTGAACTTGACAAATCTGGGAACAAAACACTAATTAATCAAAGTAGGGAATAGTACTCACAGGGTTTGTAAAGCCAAGGGCAGCATCCATGTTCTGCTCAGAATCAGGAATGCCTATAGACTTAAGTAAAACAGCACAAACCATACCTGAGGACATCTTCCAACAGAAAGTATGTCTGAGGATTTCTGCCATCCCATCCTCAGATTCCTGGGTGAGAGCGCTTAGGAAAACTTAGAACCAAAACCAGCAGGGATTTTCATCAAGTTTTATGTCAGAAAGGAAATGCTCCTTCAACCATAGCATTTTTAGTGCAGATAAAAATGCCAGTGTAAAACATGAATAAAATGTGGTGAGATGCAACCATCTCCCCTTTAACTAATTGACAGATAGCAGTAAATTAACAAGTGATGTTTATTAGTTTTAATATTCAAATATGGTGAACAGAATCAAAAGACTGCTCCATATAAATGAGTGATTTTGAAGCCCCTGAAATTACAATGCCGACTCGGCGAAGTGAAGTGCATTTGAACCCTACCTCTCCTCTGTCATAGTCTCGCACATCTCATCAAGAACTCTTCACAGACTACAACGCTCAGGCACACAGATTCTTCTCTCAGAGCAGTGCCAGTCACTCCGTTGAGGAGAACTGGCACCGTGCCCCTGAAATAAAAAGACTGAGGCTAACTTAGACTGAGCACACACCCGGCCCTTGCAAATGGATTTCCCATGGACCTAGTTCTGCACCCGTCAGCTTGGCAAAAACCCACTGAACAGTAGTTTTGCTTGATTCAAGATTGCAGAATTTGGCCTCTCCTCATTTTTGGGTCCTCTTGATTTGATGCCATATGCTGAAGTGCTAAGCATAACTTGGCAAGGGGCTTCCCCCTCCCTAGGTATCTTTTGTTTGGTATAGACATATAGGAAATAAATTAAGGAGTTATGCGTGCTCTTCTTTTTACAGCTAAAAGTTTTTTCAGAGAAGTTTCTGAATCATAAACCAGCAAAGATTTATAATAAAAAATTTATATGCAAACCTCTGCAGTGTACTGAGTTTAAATCAACCCCATTACATAAAGACCCTTGCCTTAAAACATGAAGTCAAATGCAAAAGAAATAATAACCCTGATTGTAACCAGAGCAAAAATCTGATTGAATACAGCAGCAGCCACTGCTCATTAGTCAGGTGTCCCATGGACAGCTGTAGAAATCTGAAATCACCCCCACGCAGCCCTACAACTTTAATTCTTGCATGTTATTAAGTGGAGGAATACTGCAACTACACCCAGCTCAGTCCCTGTAATGCGTTTCCCAGATTTAAAGTTACTTCAAGTGTAAAAGGAGGACTATGGATCTGGGGAAACTATACCCCCTCGCTAGCTCCCCAGCTGCTAAAGTATGAACAGTGTGCAAGACCTGAAATCTCCAGCGACAAATTTCATCTTCAGAGTTTTCATTCACACTTATCAATTTCATTTTTAAATATCCCATAATAAGAATTACCTTCCTTTCAGTTTGTTCTCCTAAGGGGCCAGGTTTGTGGAGAACTTGGCAGAACTCATATATAGATAAATAACCTGGGAACCGTCCTCATCCCCCAAAGGTTTCGATTAATTTGGATACAGCTTTGACAAACATTAAATCTCTTCTTTAATGATGTTCCTCAAACAAAACAGTTAGCAAAATATCTGAATTTCCTTGTATAATGTCACATTTTAATGTAAACATCAAATAATGTACCAAAAGTTTTACCGGAGAGAGAGAGAGAGAGAGAGAGAGAGAGAGGAAAAAAAAGATAAGAAAGGAAAAAAAGAATTCAAGCGGCACAATTCTTTATACCACTGGAGAGGGGGGAGAAGCCAGATTACAAACATTTACACATGCATAGTGGAAAAAAAACTGAAACAAACCAACAAAAAAAAATAGTTTT
>NDXB01012961.1:117721-222579 GCA_002631895.1 Agapornis roseicollis | reverse complement strand
AAAAAAAAAAAAGAAAGAAAAGGAAAATTAATGAATTTAAGCAGAAATAACATACATTTTTACATTAACTGGCCATTTCTGGTACAGAAACCCAGCATAGTATGCTAATGTTATTGAATAAATGTAAGCTACTTACAATCTTCTTAAATACAATTTAGACAAACTTTTTTTTTTTGTCTTTTTGCCTTTTTTTTGCATTTTTTTTTTCTTTTTTGTTTTCTTGTTTTGTTGGACAGGTAAGAACCTCTCGGCTGCTAGTTTAATGCAACGGACCAGGAACGTTACACAACTTAAAAAATAACAGGTGTTTTCCTACAGAAAAGCTTCCAAAAAAACCCCGACCCACATCCAAAACAAAACAAAAAAAATAATGGAATTAAAAANTGCAACGGACCAGGAACGTTACACAACTTAAAAAATAACAGGTGTTTTCCTACAGAAAAGCTTCCAAAAAAACCCCGACCCACATCCAAAACAAAACAAAAAAAATAATGGAATATAATTAAAAAAAAAAAAACCAACCAACCAACCAAAAAACAACCCCCAAAATTAGTTGCAAGTCTAGCAGCAAAGCAATTAAGTGAGGCTATAGTTACTAATATAAACAAAGGGAAGAGTTGCAACTACAGGTGAAGCCCCAACTACCTTAGATCTACTGACACAAATAAAAATTAAATTCTCTCTAAAAAAAATAATCTGGTTATTTAAAATAGGAGTAAAAGCCATTGCTACCTGATGAACTACCTAGGCTAAGTTCCTGAAACAAAGACAAAGGGTCGCTATTCTTTTTTGTCTGCTCAGGAGGAGGTTTGGGCTTTGGCGGAGCCCGCAGAGCACTTGCGTAGGACATGACCGGCTTGCTCCCACCAGCGTTCTGCTGGCTGTTGCTGTTCGACTCAACGATCTGCTTGTTGGGCATGAGAGGTGGGAACTGGCCGAGATGCTGTAGCACGCTGTAGTTGAAGGAGTTGGATAGCTGGATGTTCTCGGCCTTCAGGTGTTCCTCTGGGGGCTTGACCGTCTTCGGTGGAGCTGTGAAAGGAGTAAACCACAGTTTGTCTAAATGAACAGCTCAGACTTAGGAAAACAAAGAACCGACTCAGTTGGAAAATACCTTGAGGATCATCAAGTCCAAGCTTTACCCCACAACTGCCAAGTCCACCACTAAACCATGTCACTAAGGGCCTCATCTACATGCTTTTTTGAGCACTTCCAGGGATGGTAATTCCACCATGTCCCGGGGAACCTTGTTCCAACACCTGGCCACTCTTTCAGTGAAGAAATTTATCCTAATATCCAGTCTAAATCTTTCTATAGTGATACCAGAGTACTGAGGGATACTGCAACCACCAATTTTCTGTGTTTAGTCACTCTAGGTCCTAGGAAATTTCTGCTTATGCTGCTATCTAGCTTCATTCCCAACTATTGGCTCATGTATTATCCTTGTCAGCAATGCCAACACGACAGACGTTATCAAAGACATTGTCCAGGTGCGCATACCTGCAGAGTTTGTAACACTGAACCTGCAATTCTGCACAGGTGGATTTAGCAGAGGCACTGAAGGTAAGCTGCTTCAGAAAGGGATATAGTCTAATTTAAACACCTTATCCACTGAGACAGCACAAAGAGCATTTCATTCTTCTCGCTTTAGAGCTTAATAGGCTAAAATTAAACTTTACAGCACCATATATAATTCATTCTCAAACAGCAATTCTGACTCCTGAATGCCATCCAAATAATTATTGACGTTTCAGTCTGAATGCATTCCTGCTAATTGGTATGTTCTTGCTCCATGTTTAACTACCCTTGTAACAATCAGAAAGAAATGGTGTTTCAAACCATAGGTATAAACCTGCTTTCAGGTGAATTTCCTGAATTCTAATGTGGCATCTTACTTTCATCTGGAAAATTCTGCTATCTTATATAGCCAGAGACTGAAATACAGGTCTACATTCTTTCTAGCTAAGGAGCTGGGCAAGAGAGATATCCTGTAATTATTTCAATCTTTAAAAGTATAACGTTATTTCTGAAGTGCACAAGCCAAAAAAAATACCATCAAATGAGTATAAAACTAGAAAAACCAGAAGTATACAGTTAAGTTTCCCACTGGAGGAGTCATACACAGGCTTTTGTTTTCAATAAAGTAATAAAAGAGTATCCAACCTGTAGAAGAATGAATATAAAAAGAACATAAGCAAAACAGTTTTGCTATGGTTGCTGTGATCCAAAAAATAAACCCCCAGAACACAAGCAGAAAAACCTCCCCAAAATGACCATACCACTCAAGAGAAGACAAGTAATGATGAGCAAGGCCAGAGGAGAAAGCTATGTGTGGCAAAGGTGTCTAACAGGAGAAAAAAATCCAAAATAAACATCTTGTTCAAGAACTTCCAACATTTTCTTGCTATCAACAGAAAAAGCAATGCGAAGCAAGCTCTCAAATTGCAGTGTTGGAAAGTGCTTGCACACAACACCACTGAGCATTTCACGGCAGCTCTCCTTGCACTCTGTAAATCCACGTTGAGATAGCCGAGCACTTGTGCCACAGCCATTTCTGATGTACGGGAAATACAAGCCCTTGAACAGCCTGGTGTCATGATTGCTCACTCTCAAGCAATGAATACAGGACTAGTTCACAGCATCTCATTCTCATGGGTTTTAATTTCATGGATAAAAATCAATAGTAACCAGAAACGCTGAAGTTACTGGTCATTAACCCTATAGCACTATAAAACACTTCTGGGCTTTAAATATGATCATCATAGCCAGTGAGCTGTAAAGCAGAAAAGCACAACAGCCATAAAAATGGAGTTTTGTTTGCACAAACTATTAGATACAGGGCAATGTTGAATATACATTTACTTATAAACCAGAAATCATGCTTAACTACAACACGAAGCATTTTCACTGCAAATGCTGATACTAATCTAAATTTGCCTCTTTTGTTTAGGATTAACTATTTGACAGCAAACAGATAGATATGGCGCTTTTACAGACACATATTTCCTCTGAAGAATTTAGTCACAAACATGTTCTCAACCTTTACATTAAAGCAAGGAGATGTGGTATCACTTGATCCCAACATAATCTTGTTAGGGCTCCTGAGCAACTATCAGATAACCACAGAGTCTAGAGAGCAACTGCAGAGATGAATGTCACTCTTGATGACATGTATCATGCATTCAGCAACTTGATTATCAGTGAAAATACAGATTGAAGGAGGTGCCTTGAACTTGGAAGTTTGAACTTAGCCCAAAAGCTGCTGCCCTAAGTATGGTTTTGTAAACTAACATTTGCACACTTTGGCACTGAAAAAGCACATGAGGAACTTAACTCTTGTGTTCTGCTGCTGATAGAAACAGTATTTTTTTATTCATTCTACAATGCATGTTTCTACTTCCCAATCACTACACTATGAAATTACAAGATGCTTCAGGTTTATAAAATTTGACCCAAAGCAATTAGACCTTTAAGGACAATAAACCCAGAATATAACAATTTTTACACATTATTAAGTGGTTTTAATATTCACACCAAAGATTGCTCTCTTTTATTATTATTTTTTAATTACCACTGGAGTTCCTCAAAGGAAAATCATGGAGAAGAAACTGCACTATGCTGGTAATTTTGTTTTTCACAAACATCAAAAATGTAGAGACCAGATGAATAGCTGCACTGCTCCAACTCTCTACTTGCAGGTTTTTTTAATCACTGAAAAGTTAATTTAGTTTCCTTCTGCTAAATCAATCAGCACTGCTACTTGCCAGCAGGGAAGCCAGGTTCCTGTGTGATTCTTCCATGGTGAGAGTTTAAAATTCATCATTACTTTGATGAAGTATGAGAATTTACTAGAAAATACAATGAGATTACTAATTCAGTTTATGCAGTTTCTCCTCCAGACTGTAATATCAACAAGAAACATCATTTATTCTGGAAACAAATAATCTATCTTGCAAATGAAGCCCACCAGTTACCTTAGCTTCATTTAGCAACAACTGAGTTGCACTTGAAACCACTGCAAGAGAACATGTGGGTTTACTGTAACTTTTGTAAGAAGGCAAGAATCTGTATTGTAGATGAACACTCAACAGTATTCTTTAGACATCAGCAATGTACTGGAACGTAAACAAGACAGCAAATGAAAATAGGATTACTCTGAGCATACCTTTAACTACTAAAACAGGGAATACTTCAAAAAATCTTTGCTTAAGTTAGTCTCAGGATTTGAAGAGATGGCAGAAAAGATTTTGTGAAAAGCGAAAAACCCAACCAAGCCAACAACCCTTCCATTCACACTTGCTTATTCCAGCCTAAACAGTCTACTTGATAGAGCAGACAGAGAAGCAGAAAAGCAAAGGTAAGTCTGTACCTACCTAACAACTCCCGGGGTGGAACTGCTCTGTTGGCTCCGTTGCATGGAATGTTTGGGTATGGGGCAGATGAGGAGGAGTTTACCCACAACTCAGGTGATGAATAGTTGAAAGATGACTGGTTACTGTGGTCCTGAAGCTCTTTACACTGACCAAGACTGTCTTGAGGAGTGCTTAATTCTTCAGAACAAGCCTGGACTGAACTAGAGGAAATTCTTCTTTGGTACAACGGCCTGCCTGGTCCTCTTGGTTCATACTGCAAACAAGAAAACAACAAAAAAAGGCCTTTTGCTCCTTTTATTCAACTGTGGGTCAAATACTGATTTTCCATCCAGTTTTTCCACTGCAATGTTTTATGAAAAAAAAAACAAAACCAACAAAACCACCTTCTTTGCATTCAGAAAAAAAATCTAGTGTATTTCAAGTTTCATGTTGTATATTGCACTCACTGATCATGTATTTTAGTTGCACAAGAGAGACACAGAATTTTAAAGGAAGTGCAAAAAGTGTCAGCTGAGATTCCTTAGTTCTTATCAACCTTTACATCTCACACTCCTACGTGGGAGATGTATCTCAGTGTGAGGAGGAAGATACCCAGCATTTACCCAGAAGCAAATGAAGCACAGAAACAGAGAGAGCAAGACAGAACGTTCAATTACAGTGTAGAGAGGAATAAAATGGAGCTTAGTTTCCAAAGGACAAATGAGTGACTTGCATACCAGGATCTGGGGAAGCACCATACATTTGTATGCTGGATTTTGTGCATGTACACACAAAACAAATGCTCTGGATAAGTGTGTGTCCTCAGGAGAAATAACGCAGAGAATTTTATCTGAAACCACAGAGCTTACTTGTTTCCATAAACCCTGTAGATCATGCCAGGAGCTCCATCTATCAACATCATCAGCGTCATCTATCAATCAAGAGTTCAGATTTAAGGACTCTAAACTTCTCAAGACTCAAAGCAAATCTGTTATATTATAGTTTATTTTGGGGAAGAAGCACAGTATTTGCTCCCTTCTGCACTTTACAAGGAAGAGCACAAATAACAAAGTCATAGTAGTAAATCTATACTTAGTAAAGGAATGTCCTAAAAAAATTAGCTAACTAAATATCAAATCACTAACTTGCAATGCCCCAATATTGTTATTCTATCTTCCACAAAAGAAGGCAGGGGAAAAACATGCATGAAAGAAAACTTAATATGTACAGAAAACTGTAATAGCTGCCACACTATCATGATATATGAAGGGAACAGCACTTTGATATCCTGTCACTCTTCTCTCTTGAGGATACCCAACAACAACAACAAAAGTCCATAAATTACTGCCTGAATCACATCCAGAAAGTGTATGTCTTTTATTGAGTTTAAGGCACAATCTGGTAAGCAGCCAGGAAGTTATCAAAGTTCTGGACACTTGCAAGTATAGGACCACACATTGTAACTTAAGTATTCCCTTTGATATGCAGTTCAAATCTGGTTTGACTAAATACATGCAAGAGCTTTTAAGTATCAAGTTTTATGAATAGTGATTAAGAAAACTCTTTAGTAAAGACACCAAAAGTCACAACATCTCTCCTGACACCTGCCTTGTATGAGGGGTTTCTGTTAAAAATACAGTATTGTGTATTCAGACTGTGTATTCAGTCCTACCTACCAGCTGAACCAGCAGTCATGGAAACTTGACAAGCAAGTCTCTGTCTTGAAACATTTTTACTGGGCTTGGCATTTCTGTCACATGCTTTGAAAGGAAGAAGAAATAAGACCAAAACCAAATTTGTACTAATTACATAAAGGCTCACTCTATTTGCCTTCGGATAGCAGGAGCTGTCACAAACTCTACAGGAATATTTATTAGTTTATTTCTGCTGAAAAGCCATTGTTCTCTTGTCCGGCTCTACTGACAGCATTAACTGTTGTCACACAGTGTTAGAGTTTATACAAGGTGGTATGGTTTAATGGACCGAGACACAGAATTTCTGAATTTCTATAAAACCAAACCTTACTACAGCTCTGGCTGGGCCTGAGGACTTCACTGACTTCTCTGCATCTACAACAGAAATCTCTAAAATGCACTGGAATTAAGTTTTAGTTATTTCGCTCCTGCTCATAAATGAAGTATTTTCTATTTTCACAAGTCAAAAGGCAACTGAATATGTGGGATAGTGACAAGCAGGGATACCCCCACAGCTCCTGTAAGAACCTTGACAGAAATGTATCACAGAACAAGCCACTTAACTTGAGGTACCAATATTGGATTACAAGCAGTCAGTGCAAGATTATCTGAGAATATCAATTCTGACATTCCTGGAATACAGCCTGGCTTCCAGCATACTCCATATCTACATGTCATACACTCCTTGGCACTCCAGATTCCAACAGGGATTAAAAACTGTTCAGAACATGACCTGTCCTAGTTTTATGTGCTTGCATAGTCTGCATCCCATAACACACATCCTTAAAAGTCCAGAACAAAAAAGACTGAGACGGGTAGAGCCAGCTGTGATATGGCAACGTTTGTGCTAGACCTGGATTCATGAAGCACATCTGCATCTCTGCACTGATTTCCAACACTCTGAGCCCCCAGATACATAGGATGGCTTTGCACAGAATTAGCTCAGGGTAGGTGGGATTTATTAAATCGGAGTTTGTGCCATGCTGAAACAACTGTATTGTTCCAGCCTCAAGCTCTTATGAAAAGTAACTCAAACACAGTTTAATACTGAGCAACTGGCTGGCTTATAAAGCTGACTTTCCAGAGAGCCATTTCATGAGTTTTTACCCAGGTGAGATGTGGTTAATTTGCACTCCAGATAAATGACATGCAGCTAATACAGCAGTGATTGCAAGAAAACTCTGAGTAACACTCAAAAGGCCAAGACCTCCCGTTCAGTAGCGAAAACACTTTACCTGCAGTGATGAGAACCACAAATACGCACAGGGTGAACAGAGAACACAACAGAGAAAATTTTTACCTCAGAAATTCCCAGTGTGAGCTTTTAATACGTGAGGTATTTTTCATTCATGACCACTTGAACATATAATTTGATAATAAAATGACACATCAACTGCAGCTACAGACAAAAATGCCTACCTCTTCTAAGCTGTGGAGCGAAGAAGCAGATACTGCTCGAGATGCAAGTGGATGAAATGGCTCCTGACTGACTGCATGCTGATGATTCTGTATCTGTATAAAAGGGTTTTGTTGTGACCTATGGGGCAATGGAGGTATACCATAATGAAAGCCCTGCCCCATAAGGTGATTCTGCTGTAGGTTAGCATAAGTCCACGATCCATCAGGTTGCAGGTATTTCAAGGGAGATGGGGTTATATGTTCAGATGGCATTGAGAAAGGGGGATTGTATATTTGGGGTAAATGCTGCTGAAATGCTGGGTTACTGGGTATTTCAATGTCTCTGTTGTTTTCAGTGAAGTTAGGGAAGTGACCGCTGTGGTTAGAGTTGCAGGAAGGAGAAGGGAGTGCTGGTGGGCTTCTGGGCTGAACTTGTCTGTATTGCAACAGTCTTGACTGAGGGGGTGGCATTTCAGCTAAGTCCCGACTTTCACTTTGATCACGGTGTGACAGTTCTCTGAGCAAATCCTGGAATCTGTATTGACAGAACAAACGTATCAAGAAAAAGAACAGATGTTTTGCTGAAATCCCACTCTTTCCGAGGTGGAGAAAACTCACAAGCACAAAACACTGAATTTAAATATACTCATTTTTGCACTTACTGACCCTAACTTCAAAGGCTTTGGCTGAGCAATTGGAAATTAGGCACAGGAGGATTAATTGGATGAAATACCTACCTCATCTCAAAGTTTTAATAATTCTTGAGATTTCCTTTTCAGTCAGAAGAATCATTTTTTGTTATCTCTTAAGAGGCAACTAAGGATTTCCTGCTTTACTATACAAAGTAAAAGACTTCACATAGTTACAGAAAATTTTAACCCTTTAAAAAGCAAAACCCAGGGCAATCAGGGATTCCCCTCACTTGGACAACAGATTTCCAAACTTCTTCAAAAGGTCAAGAATATTCAATTCATCACTTCACAGAGTCAGGTAAGAGAGCATTGAGATGCTTTACTATAACAATCAGATGGAAAATAAAGCATAGTGGGAGATGACAGTAAACAGAGGCAATTTAAAAATCCAGCCTTTACAATACACATGATTAAAGCTGATGACCACTGGAACCATTTTTCTGTTTATGTTCAACAGCTTCCTTTCTTGCCCCCTAATGCTTCATCTCAAAGATAAGCATTATTTTTACATCTGTTTTTAAAAGCAAAGGCTTTTTGAAGAGGAAGAAAAGATCAGGTTTTACTGGGGAGCAGCGTCTGTGGAAGGGTTGGATTGTTTCTTTTCAAGCATATAAATCTGAGGCTGCTAATTCAGTTTGAAGAATTGGCAACTTCAATAGGCCTTAACTACACTCAGACACCTCTCTTATAAACACAAGGTTGTTACTCTCTATCCATTCCTTATGCCATAAATACAGCACTGAAAAGCTCCACAAAAGTATTTTTTCACTACAGCTTCACTACCCAATATGCTAACAGAACAACACATAACATACAATAAAAGCACAGTTGTAAGTCAGCCTGTCAGCTACTTTAACCTTCATAATACCAGCAGCAAAAAGCAATACTTTCACGTGTCTTGCACTTATCACAGTGTTACAGCAGTGCCCACTGCTCAATTTTATACAAGCTCTGATGACTCAGTAAACAAATACCTTGAATATGTTGCCTCTGTTTCATCTTCAGTATTACTGGCAAGTTTCCAGTTTGCCCTAACTTGCTGCTGTTGATGCAATCCAATTGGCTGCTGAGGAAGATGTGGTAGATGAGGATGGTGATGGTGTTGATATGGAATAGTGCCTTGACTGAGATAGGCATTATGTTCATTCCATTGCTGTAACCTGGCTTGTTGTTGCTGCCTTATTGTTTCCAAAGCTACATTTCCATGCATACGATCTATAAAAATAGTTTTAAAAACAAAAATTTTATCTACTGCCCCTTTTAAAAGATCTTCATGTAAAAAAAAAAATTACTTTTTATACAGTATATTCCAGGGCCTATTATATACAAACTGCATTGCAGTGTATAACCTGGTTATTTAAATCATATGGAAAATCATATAAACATGGATCTTCTAATAAAGAGCTGAATATTCAAACATGCCTCAAGCAGCAAATTATGCTCAATGACATTACTTATGGAAACTAACCCAACAATGACCCAATTCAGAGCAATATGCCTGAAAAGGTAAACACCTCCTTCATTTTCACTTCAATGTAGTTATAATTGCATACTCTGAATTTAAATAAAGTCACCTACCTAAAGTGTCCCCTAAGGGCATTCCTGGTGGATTCTCTTCAATGAAGTTGTTCAAGTGGGTTGGCAGAACAGGGTTGTGCTGGGCAATAGGCCTCAAAGGATTACTGACTTCTTGTAACATAGGTGGGGGGTGTTGTTCTGAAATCACAGCATCTACAGCAGGAGAATGTGGTCGGTGGGGAATGGGATTATTAAAAAAAGATTGGCTGGGGCCTGCCTGGTAAGCAGGGGAAAGCTGCGAAGGTTGTGGAGGCTGCTGATTCAAATGATTATGCTGCTGAACTACCTGGCTGTGCTGGGGTGGCATTTGGTTTTGTTGTTCAGGCAAATGATTTTGTTGTTGACTTAAAAGGTTTTGCTGTTGCTGCAGAGGGTATGGCTGCCTTGGGATCTGTGCCAGGTGCTGGAAGTGGCGATTGGGAACTGCGTACTGTGAGTGGGGTGGTGTGAGATGGAGGTTCAGCTGCCTGGGGTTAAGGTTCTCTTTGCGATGAAATTTAGCATTAGGATAACCAACACCGGAACGGGACTCGGGGCTTCTATTCTGAGAATTTGCTTCTAAGTCAACCTAGAAAAACAGAATGAAAGCCCTTGAAAATTCACATTAACAAAATCAAACAAAAACACGTCAGTAATGAAGAAATTCATTAAAAATAGAGAATATTAAAAACCAAGCAAGCCAACCCCACAGTCCCAAACATGACCATCCCACCTGCTTGGATTCTACAGGTTTCTTCTCAGGTGTTCGAATTTTAGCGATTTCAGGTCCAGCAGTGTTTTCACTTTTACCTAAGCACATTCAAGAAATTAATTAGTTTCAATGGAAAATTGATTATTTTGTGTTGCCTTTTTTTTCCCCCCAGACACAGGAAAATTCAGACTTATTTGTACAGCATTTACAGCATCATAAACATTTAATACAATTTATACAAATAACACTTTCACTTTAATCTCTGTGCTTTGTTCATTAATCATCACTAAGTAGTTCTTCCAGCTTAATTGTAAACAACATCAGCAGTAGTTACTACTGGATTGCAGAACAGAGACAGACCAATTATACCCTCAACACCACCCCCCAAATTTGATTACTTCCTCTTCTGAATCTCACCATATCTTAGTTATTCTATTTGTAATGGCAAATCACAGGTTACTTCCCTAACTCTGTAGATCCCTCAATGTCACTTGAAAGAAATTAAAAAAAGCCCTTTCCACAATACCCCATTTAAAGCACAGACTCCCCCGAACCAAAACCAATTTGCAATGCAATTTCAACAACTAACCATTTCGATTTTGTTCATGTTGCTCCTTGTCTTGATGCTGAAGCTGTTGCTGCTGTCCTATGTTAACTGGTGAATGATGTCCCAGGCCATAAGGTATAGGAGACCCACGCCCATGTGCCTGTAACAGGTTCATATTATATGCCATAGCTGCTTGATGAGTAATGATTCGAGGGTCAACTGCAAACCTACCCTGATACCCCGTCCATGGTACCTACATCATTAAAAGAACAAGAAAAAAAAAAAAGGCAATCTCTTCAGGTATGCTACACAAAATAAAGTAACAAGCACACTGATATTAGGTCAGTTTTCCATACATCAGATGACCTGACACACTAATGTAATCGCACAAGTACAGATGGCGTGGAAAGGGAGAGCACTTAGGGCAGGCCTAGCAGCAAAGGGCAAAAAAGCAAAAATTCTCGAAGACTACCCTGGGCAAAACATTGTGTATCAACATTCATTCTTGTTTCTGCACCCACAGACACTTAGTGAACTTAACAGGACTACTGGTAGCATCAAGAGACCGTTACGAATGACACGGCCACTCCGAAGTGTCTATACTATGTGACACATGTATTGCAGATCACCTTCCTAAATATTTGAAGTAAAATTCACCTCCTGAAAGCATGTAAAATAGTCAAGATTTTTTACAATTTAAAAGTTATCCCTAAAAGGAATGCAAAAGAAGACAGTACTGGATCAAATTAGTTCATTCTCACCCTGTGGGGAATTTATTAAAGGGAGGAAAACACATGAATAAGAGGAGAGTGCAAGGAAAGCAATCATCAACACTCAGGCTGAAAAAGCATCCTTTACTCATGACAGCAGACAACTTCCTCGTGATTTTACCTTGGATATGGAAACTGCCTTAAACAAAGCAAAGAGATCATTTTATCTCACATGAACAAACACATTTTACTGCAGTCCCTACTTGTTTTAAGCGTAACAACTTCCATGCAATTCTTCTTTGAAAATTAGTATTTGCCCTTGAAATGTGCACTTTGAACTTTAGCTTTAGGCTACTGCTGCATCTGTACAATCTCAAATCATCTCCAAGAAGCTTCTTTTCAACAGTAACTATCTCATTAGTACCTCGGTCTTGCCACTTCATTATTTAAAAATCCATCCTCAGGGAAGGTGAGCTCAAAATACTTTTTAATATATTTCTTTTGATTAGAAATACATTAAAAAATATATTAACCTTGGAACAATAAGACAGAGCTTTCTAAATTACCTTGGTTTGATATTAATAAAATGTGAGCAAGCATGACAAAGGTACAGCTGCTAGCCTTCTCATTGCATTTAGATTTATCCATCAAATGCAGACTTCTAATAAGCTAGGAAAAAGGGAAATCCCTTGACCTAGCAATGAAAATACATAGCTGCCAATGACCTGAGACACACAACTGAAACCAGAGAACCTACAGCAAGTCTCCTATACAGTGTCCATAACCTGAATTACAATAAAACAAATTAACCATATGCCAACATTTAGTACTGTCTGCATGTGTGGGTTCTATGTCCTTCCCACAGGCTTCAGGGGTTGTGTACAACACATACATAATACTCCACAATATTCCTTCTGCAGCCTTTGTTCTTTCCTTCTCATTTTCCTCCTGGAATATGTGTGAAGGTTCGAAATAAAGCCAAGGCTGCTTCTTTAACGTGTGGAATAGTTTTATTTGTAATGTAAAATTCCATATGTAAAGGCAGCCTAAAAAACCTGATTAGGGATCTTCACTATGAGGTTCTGGAAGTGGAAAACATCCCACTACGCTTATTTTTCTTATCACTTCAGACACCTTGCACTGCAGACATCCAAAGACAGTCATTTAAACTGTATGAAGCCAATAAAGAGAAATAAGTTCCATCTGAATCACCAGTGTCTCTCCAATGATTAAGACCTGAACTAAGCAATTAATGATTGCAGAGGTATCTCAAGTCAAATGAGACAGATTCCACTGGTGTGCCTAAATCTAGAGCTGAGAAAACACCCCAAATTATATGGACAAGAAATTGCTTTTAGGCTGCCTGGAGTTGTTTGTAGAAGAAATGTTTTTAAGTCCTCATTATCTGATCATCCTCTGCATAGTCACTCCTAAAGCCAAGCTAAGCCCACATATTTGTGGGCTGAAGAAACCTGCAAAATATTCATCAAGTGATTTTTGCCATTCATTTTCATACATACAATAAATGAGGGGGAAAAAACCCATGAACTAAATTCTTACAGGCAAAGGCACAGACATGACCATATTTCCTCCATAGACGGCAGGTACATATAGAATACTTGTCCCAGTGTGTGGATCTATCCTTTGAACAGGACTTGGAGATTTCCCCAGATTGGGGTGAGGTCCCAGAGGAGGAGGGGGAGGAGTATATGCGCGGATAGGATTTCCGATTAGAACAGAAGGATTGGGCTGAACTGAAAAGAAAGAAAGAAAATACAAATATATATACATACAAAAACAGAACACAAAGAAGACTATCTATTTCTTTCTTCTCTCATCCTAATAGCATCTATCTTTATAAACCATGTGTGCAACTCTCTAGCAGCATAGGTGTGGTACACCAAGAGAAAGCATTAATCAATTCCTGTATCTCATTTCAAAAACTTGAAGAGGCAGAAAATACCAGCTGAAATACAGAGAAACAGGTATCTGGTAACTGCATCAATGAAAGAATATCCCATTAAATACGCTGACAGTCATAGTAACTGTTAAACACTGCATCAAGAACTAGAACCATCCTCCTTTAAATTAATACTTTTTCCAATTAATAACAAGATTATTAAGCTGTTGCACGCTACACTGCAGAAGTATGATCATAATATCTGCATATATGACAGCACAATTTTAAGTTCAAAGTACTCCATAAAACAATGCATGCAATATAATGCCATAACTCCTCTAGTGCAAATACACTGGTACGGTATTTTACGTGATGAATTTCAAACACAGCTATTCTTAAGAGGCCAACAACCATGCTGTGTTAAGGCTCTGAAGTCAGCGTGCACAACACCTATAAAGGGACAGCCTCTGAAATACCTAATATCTAGTTAACAGTCCATAACCTGTTTCCCAAATGCACTCGAGTAGTAAAAGGCTTTCAAAGAGAGAAAAGACTAGAAACACAATTTATGTCACGTAACTATCAACTTCACTGAAGCCAAATCAGTGTGAGCTCAGAGGCACTACTTCAGTAACAGCAGACTCTTACCAATTCCATCCGGTGGGAAATGGTCATTCTGGTTGTGATGATGGACCTTGCCCTTTAAAGGGAAAAAAAAAAAAACAATACTAGCAATGCTTTGCATTCTTACATAAACCAAAGCTTTTTATTTCAAGTGAACATAATAAAGTAAGTACAAAACAGAGCTGGAGATATTAGCCCAACATTTTAGTCTTACACATCGACTCTCCAGCAGTTCTATCACCTGACTATGAATTCACAGTGTTGGACTTTAAATCCCACTAACTCAATTAACCACTGGGTCAGTTGTTACCAATCCTTCTCCAAGGGCTGTTTTCAGATGCACAGAGAGTTACAGCCAGCTGCTTTAGAGCTTTCTATCTCACCATTTTATTTCCTGCTATCTCACTTACTTTAGGAGCAGCACCCAGTACTAATATAGCCCTCAGTATTCCTCTTTCATGGCAGCTCTTACTGGAAGCATGCTCCATTTTCTTCTCCAGGTTTCTGCTCAAGAACCTTGGAGACAAAGTAGCAGCCACCAGTTTTACTCAATTGTTCACCCAGCCTCAACAGACATTGCCTCCCTACCCTTCTGCTTCTGAACTTCAGGCCCACAGTGACTGCTCCCTGAAAAGGACATATAGTAGAGTCCTTAGAAATGGAAGTTAGAAAATTGAGTTATCCCTCCTATATACCCATGAGTTTACAACATCAACTAATTAGTTAACATTCATAAACTGTGAGCACATACTCAAATGTGGTATGCTCTTAAATCTTTTGCAGGATAGGAAGAACTTACTTAATCTGGACCTAAGTACATTCATAAATGTAAAATAGACCTAAAACCCCTTTGATGCTGCAAAACTTCTCTTGCTCAGGAGATAAGTCTAGGCAGTGTTCCAGCAGTCTGAGCAAATTAGTCAGGATACAAAGACAGGTTGTTTGACAATGTTGACTCATGCATAAACCAGATGAAAGATCTGGTCTCTGAATTCTCCTCTCCTGTTAAAAATGAATTATTGAAAACTAAAATAATAATTGCTTTTCATTGCAGTACTTAAACAAAGGAAACCTGTTTATTCACTAAAGAGAGCAAGAGTCTAAAAACGTAGGGGAGCTACGAGTCTTAATCACTTTTGGTTAGTACAAGGCATTTCTTGATCTGTTCTGCTGTCAGTTAGCATCAAGCTGTATGTCTAACAAATCTCTGTTCTACCTACCACACTTGTATTTCATGGATGGTATGTTTTTAAAACTGAAACAGCAAATAATTGCATGAATTCTTCAGAACAGCTGCCCTGTTGAACAGGAGTTTCAGCATGTAACAGTATCAGATTGGTAAATATAAGTCAACTGGGGTCATCTGTAAATTGGGGAAGGTGCTAGCTTTCTTTTGTCTTTTATTTACATAGTTTTGATGACTTAATGACTCTATAGCAGTCTATTATTAACTTAACCATTATAATCTCTCAAAGATTCCCACACCAAGGTTCATTTCACCACCCATCTACAAAGTACCTAAACCTACACTTTAACTGATGGCAACTGAGAGCACTGGAGTGCTCTCCAAACTCAGATACTCTGCGGTTCCCCTAAAAACTTGTTCCACCTTCAGAGTATAAAAATCCACATTACATGGAGGCACTTAAGGCACACTCGGGCCAAAGATTTAGGTGACTTCAGGCAGTCAACAGCCCTGTCACTCCTCGAACCCGTCTCTAGTCAACAGGAGACAAGACTAGTCTCCAGAGACTTAATCAGACCTGAGGTCCTCGTTGAGTGTATAAAATGTTTAGGACGATGCTTCATCCTGATTAAGTGCCTGAATTCAGACCAGAAAGCTGGAGCAGAGATAGTGCTGTAAAATTCAGAGCCTAATCTAGTGCACACTAACTGCCCTGCAGGAAGCTCTGAGTTCAGAAAACTTTGTTTCCACAACATCACCTTTAATAAAGGTTGTGCTTATCCAACTGCTTCTCCTCCCACGCTTCCTCCATCCCCAGCCAAGCCACACTAACACAGGTAAAAGCAGACACCCTGACAGACAGGGCTGCCACGAGGCACAGCAGCCCACAGGTACCCAGTTCCACATCAGCCATGTACTTAAGAGACAGGATTGAAAGTTTCTTTCTTATTGAAAAAATAAATAGCAAAGAGGTTTTTCATGTCCTTATATTAAAGAGGGGAGATTGAGATTAGAAATTAGGAAGCTCTTCCCAATGAGGGTGCTGAGGCTCTGGCACAGGGTGTCCAGAGAAGCTGTGGCTGCCCCATCCCTGACAGTGCTCAAGGCCAGGTTGGACGGGGCCTGGAGCAACCTGCTCTAGCGGAAGGTGTCCCTGTCCATGGCAGGGGGTTGGAACTGGATGAGCTTTAAGGTCATCCAGTTCAATCAGCTGGACCAGTCCAACTGGTCCAACCCAAACCAGGCTGTGATTCTATGATTCTACATAAATCCAAGAGTAATTCTGGTGAGTAAGAAGGTGCTGCTTTGGCAAAATTCCTTTCACTGCACAGATGTCCATCCACCACAAAGCACTGTACTGGGCGGGGGCTGTTGTCATTTTTTCACTAGAAAACACACCAGCACTAGGTCTTAATTTTTCAGTTTTTAATGTTAAATATTGTACCTGGGAGGTCTAAAATAAGCAAAGCTAACCATCTGCTTTTGGAACTTGAGCAAAGGGAAATGTATCGCTTATCACAGCCATTTTCTGTGTATGAAATATTGAGCATTACCTGCTTGCTTTACTTCTGTTGCTGCACATGCTAGCTGAAAATTGTATTCAGAGGGAAGGGATTTTATTATAATTACTATATAGAAGGTTAAAGCACTTAAGATTTCAGACTGAAAATATAGGGCTGGCAGTTTGTAAGTGTCTCTTTTGACTTCTGCTCAAGTTCTTAGTTTACTAACAAACCAGAAGAAAAATAAACAGAGCAATCTATTCACAAGCCTCTCACTTCCCCCTTTATTTTTAGTGTACTATACCTGTATTTTCAAATACTTCTCTTTCATTTAGGAATCAAAAAGTATAAATACTGATGCTTTATTATTAAAGAAAATGCACACAAAGCTGAAGCACTCATGAAAAATGGGAGTGCAGCACTGGCTTTTTCAAGACAATTCTTTAATTTACCATTTTCTGTAAGCCTACTGTTTTGACACATGACTGGATGCTTTAGAAATCTGGTGTTTGTTTCAGAAAGAAATGCATCTTGATGAAGAAAACCAAATGTTCTCACTTACAAACTCTCTTTTGGGAAAGACTGCCAAAGGGAAAGCTTTCATTTTTGTACTGTTTAAGCTCAAAATGCTGTTGTAAAAATGTCACATAAATGATACAGCCTGCAACGAAAATGCAGAGCTATGGAAAATACACAGGTTCCCTCCTTCTTGTACAACACAAGGCTGACACCCTGCATTTTAGTTGCATTTTTAAACCAAAATTAATTTAATTGTAACTCAAATGATTTTGGACTAAATTACAAAGAACCATTAAAATAGAATTAATTACCAATATATCAACCCCCAAAAAGCTCCAACATGTAGTGTTCTTCATCATCTTAAGGAAGCTATATATTTTCATCGCTTCTTTACGTGCTTTTACAAACACAGGTAATTTAATTTCCCTGCCTTCTTGATGCTAATGAAACCTGGTCTTCTGAAGGACATTACTGTGAGTTAATCTAGGCAATCCACTCTTTTAAAACATACATTTAATTAAATCCAATAATTATCTTATATAAGTCCCTAAATTTTAAATGTGATTTTTCTAGATAAAACCAAATCACTTTTGGCTGCTAATTTGTTGTTTCCTTATACACCTTGTCACGGTCTGTATCAACCTATTGCTTGTCAGGGTACAGGCAGAGCACAAGGTGTGTGAGATAGTTTCTTGTTCAGAGGGTTTCATTTGACTTCTCTGAACACTGAGGCCAAGATCCATGGCTGAAGTTTGTCAGGGTCATTACAACAGTCAATGAACATGCCAGAGTGATCCAAGGGATACGTTTTAGTAAAGAAACCAGGCTTGGACAACCCCAAGCTGTACTGCTAAATACTGTGTTATAAATGCAAGCCTAGAGCTTTCACTTGAAAATGCTGAGGATCCCCCTGGGATAGGCATTCATATGTGATTGTATTGATGCCAATTTAAAACAAACAGCTTGTTCTGTAAACCTTTTCTATCATTTCTCAAAAGGCATTTCCACATTCACTTCCACTTTCAGACAAAATTCATCATCCATAAAACCTTACCTTTGGTGGTGACTGCTGCTGTTTGGTGGTATTGGCTGAATGCTGATGCCGAAGAGCTCGTGGGATAAACTCAGGAGCCAGTGGGTTCAATACATAAGTTTTCTTTAACTCCAGAGCTTCCAGCTGAGCTTTGATCTGTTCAAACGTGATACCATGGAGACTTTCATTCTCGTGACATAGGGCAATAAACCTTTCCCAAAATTTCCTATGGAAACAATTTTCAGAAACAATAAAAAGGAGTAAGACTCGATGGCTGTTTTTAAAATTGAAACAGATTTAACATGACTGCGTGGCATTTTTATTTCTCATGTATACTCATTTTATACATCAAGCAACCTGATCCACACATCTGAACTCCACAGCATTATGCAAAGCTCCCCAGTCATTTAAAAGGGACATTTGGATCTGGACATGTATATCAGATTGCAGCACTGGGTGTGTATCACATATACGATTAATAGCATGGACAGGTCTAACTTAGAATTTTCTCCTAAAAAACCAAAGGCAGAAAACACGATGCTTAAATTTCTGGAAAGCGTGTGATTTATGGAATCTATTAAGGCTCAAAGAGTCACAGGGATTATATAGATTCTCATTCCCAGAAATGCCAAAAAGATTCTATGAATTTAGGGAGGTCATTTAATTCCAATGTCATAAATACCAAAGTGGAGATATACTCTGAAAACTACTGTTGTCAAGCACTTCAGAGTCATGTAAAGGTTAATATATCAGGAGTACTCAGAGGGTCTTTGAAATCCACCAGTGGAAAACAAATAAAAACCTCAAATTTTCCATACAGAGGCCATTACAAGCCAGAAATTCAACCACCAAATGACACACAGTTCTCTCTATGTCTGCATCCAACTTTTTTGGAGGGTGGAGTGTTTTTTTAAGCCAGGTAATAAAAGAACATTCTTACCTGCCTCGTTCTGCTTTCTCATGACATTCTATTGCTTATAAAAGTCTTTATAACTTCCACAGCAGGATTTATATAAAAAATTTATACTTACAATACTTCTGATTTTTTTTAACCTCAAAGAAACTTAAGCCTAAAAGATATTTAAACAGGGTCTGAAGATGTTACTTAGAAAACCAAGCCAAACAAAGCCCTCCCCAAAACACCTGATTTCTTTCCAAAAAATAATCAATAATAAAAGGTACTAAAAAAAAGTATTAGAAAGAAAATCATCTTAAAGTTGTGCTTGACCATAACTCATTCTAGTTGATCCTTCAGTCATAAGGCCTGATCTATAAGCAAGCACTGTTATTTCCCACAACCTGTAAAATGAGAGATGGCTGCACACTGATTTTAACAGCAGTGTCACATCTTGTTGAGTAGCTGGCTTTGTGGGACCTAATAAATGTCTTTCTTGCAAGAATACTATAATGTTACTGATGTACTTATTTTCAAAACAGTTTCCCCTAAAAGCCCATCTTCTTTCACGATTGTATAGACACAAGAACTGCTGTTTAAAAATGCAGGATGCAAGATGGCTCTTTCTGCATTGTGCTGTAAGGCAAATCTATCTTGCAAGGTTTTAAGTGAGGATTAAAAACCAAACTGAAATACTTCACAAAGATGCTTTAATGATGGAACTCCCTCTGATTAATCAATTCAGTCACCAAACCTAATGCCAAGAACCACAAATCCACTGAGACCCATCCACTTTTGCTTAAAATGCCCTGAGCAGGCTCTCTACACATGCAGCACTTGTACTGGGGTGTAAGAACAGAGAATAAAATGCTGCTGCTTCTGTCTTACAGTGTGCTCTGGAGTTTAAAGGGAGTGTCTGCCACAACAGTCCTGTCTAGTCTCATTGTAACACACAGAAATGTAATGATTACCCTGGGCACACTTCACAAAGCTCTCTACAACGATCATTACAGAGTCTTGACTCATTTTGACAGGTATTAGAATATTTATAAAATTCAAGTACTCTCTAAACTTTTTTGAGGTCTGCTTTTCCTAACGAAATGTCACTTCTTGCAGACTTCTCTGCTCCTGCTGTACTAAAAAAGAACCATCTCCCTAGCAGCACGCCTGAGCCCCTCCAGCACTATTTTCAAAGAGCGAATGTTCAATTATTCAGTGAAACAAGACAATGGTGTATTAAAGGGAAAGCTTGAGATACATCTTAATAAAGCTCCAGTGCTCCTTGTTTCTTAATTATCTTTTTGTTTCATAATTTGGAACAGCTATACATATATAAACAGCTGCTGGCCTTCAAAAGGCAAACTCAATCCCTAAGTGCCAACACTGTAACACATGTACCATGCTGATAGCCTGTGCTTTCATTTAAGAAGTTTTTGCATGCCCTATTTTGGATATTTTGAAGGAGCCATACTTGGAGAAATTGCTGAGCCCCCATGTTTGAAAACTGGGTCCCCTTTGGGTATCTAAATTAAAACCTCAACACTCAGGCTTATGTGAAAATTCAAGAGATTATCTTCCTCGCTGGGATTTAGAGAGACAAGACATTCTCCAACGAAAGCAAGTCTCTGACTTAGGCAACACTGCACATCCTGAACCCCAGTGTCAGCAAGAGAAGCAAAATTTATCAACTGAGAGTAATTTCTGAGGAAGCAGTAAGAAGAATCTCAGCACAGCATGGCAACCTCTACAGCTAAGTTATGCATCTCTGCAGAGAAAGCCAATGAACTAGAGACTCCACCAGCAGACTGTAACAGATGCTCATCATTTGTGGATCAAGTGTTTGGGAGGCACAGAGCTTTCTCATCAGTTAGTTACATAAACCAAGTATGTCTAAAAAAACCCAAGCAGGTAATGGGAAAAGTGAAATAAAGCCACAACCATTATTTCTCTTTCAATAAGATGTTAGTAGTCATTTAAAGAACACTTTATTAACATTTTGATACTCTTTGATGTGTCCCTAACAGAGCAGAGGTTAAATTCAGGTTCATAAACGGTTCATAAACGCAGTAAACAAAGCTTTGGTTTTCATTTGGGGTTTTTCAATTCTAATACTTGAAAACCACATCCATTTTCAATACAGTGGAAGAACACTGCTCAGGAAAGTAGAACACAACATAGATGTAACAACTGCCTAATACGTATTTTTAGCTTTATTTTAGTAATGCAGTCAGTGCAGTGTTTCCTCTCTTCGAGAAAAAGCCTCAGGGTTTATCTCTAATCATCTCAAAATTTCAGCTCTTCCATTGAAAAGGAAACCTTTGAAAAACAAGAACTTGGTATCCTTAACATCAGTGTTCACATCTCAATGTTTTTCACATTCCTTCATTTAGGTCTGTAAAAAGCAAATTCATTCAAATCTCAATGAGGTTTTTCCTGTGTCATAAAGACGTAAAAACGTAACTAGCAGTTTTCAAGTCTTCTTACCTTCATATGACTGCCACGACAGTCAATCTTAAAATACGCTACATCTAATTTTTAACTCTCTATATTAATTTTGTTTATATAAAAAATTGTAATAGATACTGAAAAACAGAAAAAATGAAGCATTTTCAACTGTTATTACCAAATAAAAATTAAAGGAACTACAAATATGTTAAAGGCAGTTTATCAATGAGCATGTGATAGGTCTCTCACACTTTTCTACGTAGGCTGTTATACATGGTGACACTACAACACTGGATAAGAAGGTAAGGCCAGAACATAATAAGAACATGAAAAAAACCCCCAAAAAAAGCCAGACTTGTCCACCCATAGAGGATATTAGATGGACTACAGTTATTTTGAGTGTTTACATACGGTGTCTTACTTGGCACCTGAAAGAAAATCCATCATCTTACCAAATCCATCAGACATAACAAACACATTTTCCAGTATCCTTATCCCTGACAAACTAAGGAACATGTATAAGTACCTGCATCTTCCAATGGAACATAAAGCAATAGGATCTCCCACCACAGCTACTAAGGATTGTGCTCTTGTAATGGCAGTGTTGAGAAGTTTGTAATTGGACAGAAAACCATAATCCAAGTCTTCCGTTGAATCCTCCAGTAACTGTTCTTTTCTTTTAATTGGTGTTTGCTTATGTTTGCATGTATGCCGTGTTCGTACTGTGCTGAGAAACAAGACTCTGAACTGTTTTCCTAAAATGAAGCAGAAAACATACCTGAGATAACAGCTATTTCAGCTAGTAACACAACCAGCGCACTGCACTCGCCAGCCAGACTTTACACCTAGATACTCTGTGGAACTGATAGCTACCCTTCACATGAAGCGCTTTATGCAAGAATAATAAGATTTAAAAATTTTAGAAGATGCACTATAAATAGCATATTCTATTACCAGAATTCTTCCCCTTCAAAAATCCTATTTTTCATCTTAATCACTCCAGAACTTTCTGAAATGCTGATTATCTTTACAGTGTTGCCAGTCAAACAATTATAACTCTTAGATGTATTTATTCTACCTGAAAAAAGTTCTGGACATTCTTGTTTCATATTTAAGAACTTCTCAACCATACAAATATCTACCATGAAACAACAGAACACCCAACAGTAACTTGCTTGTCACTCAGTCACTTGATTAGCTTCCTTTGTTTATTACTGACTAAAACTGCAACCTAGCAACAGGCTATGCCTACACAAAATTCTTGTTATCCATGTGATTCCAGGAACAAATACCAAAATACGTGGACCTCTTTTTACAGTCACAAATGCAAAAAAAAATCAGTAAACCATTTTGAGGCTAAAGCCTTTTCACGATTTTATTTGGAGCTCTCTTTTTCCCCCTGGAATGAAAGTTTTCACATTTTCCACCCAATCCATTTATTTTTTTACAGAAGCTTGAACTTCAGTTTTGAAGAAAGATAATTCTCACACCCAGGTGTTTATTGCTTTGGTATTCAGTGTTGGAATAACATCTAATCAGCACACTTGCCAGTTTCATTTGGATACATTGGGGTTTATGGGCTATATCACAGCTCTCCTTTTGTTCTGATCTTTTAAGAGGATTACAGTCTTACTTAGCTTCACCAGTCACATTTCTCACTTCCTTAGCATATGTTCAGAGACACACAACTATTACTTACCCTGAACGTTTAGCACTCTCTCCACACTGACATCAGACAGTCTCTTTTTGCGTAGTTCAGCCCGAATTCTGAACACTTGATCAGCATAAGGCGTTACCACACCTATGCTGCCATCATCCAACTTGCCCCAGGCAACAGGCCATTTTCTTCTTAATTCTTCAACACGCTCCACTACTTCAAACACCTTAAAAGAAAGTCAGAATATTTAAAAGCATGCTCCGCTGAAGACTGTTCTTTGACATGGCAAGATAATATGAATTTTAAAGCTCTAAAACATGACACAGTATTACACAGCCTTCCTGAACAAGCAGTAATATTGCATCTTAAGGATGCTCTGAAATACTATGTATTAAAACAACGTATTTACACAAAAATGTCACCTTTAAAGTACAAGCTGGGAAATTATATTATTTTCATGCCTATGTTTTTCTTAAGAAAATGGCCAAGTGCAGTAGGACATTTCTTATCATACTTTACCTGATTTCCAGAAGTAAATATACTGCATAAGTAGAGCTTATTTTTGTACTGGATTTTATATATAGTGTATCAGAGCTTGTTAACTTTAAAAAGCAAGTACATATACCAGAACACAAGCGCTTCCCATTCCAAAGGATACCATCAGGAATTTCAGATTATTCATCAACTGCTAATTCATCTCTATTAAATACTATTAAGTGTGCTACCTGGGGAGACTAATGAGTAATAAAAACTGAAAACCACCTCCTGTGAGGGGAGAGGCTCAAAGTAACCTCCTGCCAAAAAGCATCAAGCATAGCAGCTTCTGTTTAAACACACTGAACAGAGATACTGCACTATGGAAGGTAGTTGTGAACAACTTGATGGATGGGTTCTGGCTCCTTTTTTTATTTATTGATTTGTGGTTTTTAAACATTACTGTGTCATTCAAATCTCAGTATAAGTCAATAAATATTTATCCAGTTACCTAAAGCAGAAGAACTGATGAATGCAATTTTCCTATAGCATTACAAATGCAAGCTCAGCCTCTTAACAGAAGCAAGGCAGAGAATCTCCTACAAGAACCTCAAGTATTCTTAACTTTCTTCTCTTCTTGAGTCACTCAGTTATCTGAGGGCATTAAAAGGATATTTAATGTTCTTAGCTTTTACATTATCTCTTCTTCAAATTAGTAAGCAGGAATTCTAGGGACTTTTATGACACTTGAGGAACATGGAAAGTGATATAAATCACAATGGGTATATACAATAATGTAAAACACAGTAGCTCTTCACTGCTTAAAGTCTCTTGTTTCATGCTGATTTCTTAGCATCCAAGATCTGACTGTATGACACAGCTTCTCATGTATATAGCCTTAAAAAATTAATGGAAATTGGAACAGTTTATTGAAGAACTCAGGAATTAAAAAGAATATCAGGAGAAAACAAATAAAGCAAAGAAAGCTCTCTTAATGCTTTAAAAGTCTAATAGCTTATTTTGAACCATTTCAGATTTTCAAAGGGCAGTGAAATACACAGCTGGTTTTGAGCAAGCCTTGACTATAACTTTTTGCAACACAAATTCTTGCATTTGAAAGCTAGTTCTACTGACAAAGGATATATGAATAAACTTCGATATCTATAAAAAACATGGCACAAATATAATTATCATTTGCAGGTATCTTGGCAAGCTTCCCTGTAAGCCTACAGCTTCTGGCTATGTATTCAGAAATAGCACCATATAGGGAAATTATAGAGTTAAGACCAAAAAGGGAAAGAACATTTTCCAGATTAATACTTAATAGAGACACCAATGAACCATAAAATGCCCCAATGCAAATGTCCATTAAGAGTCAAACGGCAAAAATCTCTCTCATCATCTGAATTTCAGCTTTTCATGTTGGTGTTTAAGCAGCTGTTGTCCTTCATTCCTGCCTGTAGCTATTAATGACTCACAACTTTCAGACAGTTACTTGGCCACTGAAGATATTTTTAGGGTTTTCCCAACTTTTGTTTAAAAGGCAAAGCAATCCAAGTAGATTAATCAAGGTTGTCAGGTGCCTTCAGTTTTTTTCACTGATGTGTCCACAAGTCATTGGAGCTTCTTGTTTAAGTGGATATTTTAATACATCAAAGAATGCATAACAAGTGCAGCGTAACAACAAAAAGGTTTAAGACTGTGCATCAGATGAACTGCACAATGATCAACAAGGGGAAACACAGACAGCTCTGCAGTGCTTTGTAACAAACACTGCTGCTAAACTGCAACCTAAATTCTGTAATAATTCCTCCTCAATTTAAGAAAATTAATGGTATTTCTTGGGTTTTCTTTAAATGTCAAGGATATTTCTTAAAACATCTTTTTGGTGGGAGTGAAAAGGTATTGAGTCAATCTTCCCCTAACTTGAGGTGACTGGAAGAAGGCATCTTCCACTACAACAAGCATTACCAAGTCAGGGTGGGGTGAGTTGAGGTGCATGTGTTTTGTTTCTCATGGGGTTTTGTGGGGTTTGTTGAGTTTAATTCAAGGGAAGGAATGAGAATGTAAGTATTTTTTGAAGAATGCATATACATTCATGTGAAACAAACATACTGAGAATAAGTTCTCACCTAGAAAAACAAACCCTATTTGCACATGATCAGTTAGACACTGATCCTAAATATATTAAAGCAAATATGAAATGTTACTCCAGAGGACTCTGAGTGGGAACATTTCTACAACAAAGAAATCTAAGTTTCACTTCAAATTGCAGTTACTCTCAGTTGCTAAGATACATCCACCAGAATGTCACAAAAAATTATGAGGAAAGACATGCTGAAGAATGAGTCTGAGAGAACTATATGCAGCTTGCAATTTGCAAAGAAAAAAAAGATATATTAGTGGAAATATTTACTACAATTGCAATGTTCACTCCTTCATGTTTAGCATGCTCCATGTTCCCCTCTCCTAGGAGAGGACAATTTATGTCTTCCACCTACACAGAGCATAAACCAATATATCTGGAAGGAGCGGAGCTTTAAGAAAACAATCATAAATAAAGCCAAAGAAGAGTTACCTCTGCATTGTTGTAAAAAGCTGTACTATTTTTTTCTTGCACATCTTCTCCACGTGCTGTGAAGAAAGTCAACGGGTAGAAATCTTTGTGGGCTGGCTGCTTTCCACTTGCCATCAATTTGCCTTCATAGAAAAGTTCAGATGTATAACTGCAACGAGACAAAACAGAATAAAATGTGGAGTCTACACATGAGCTCACTAATAAAAGATGCACATCTCACTGATAAATATATACAATCACATATACCTGAAGAATATACCACTGTTCTGCGGATTGAGTTGCGCAACAATTTCTTCTGCAAATTAATACTTAGTTATGAGTTCTCATGAAACAATAAAACAATCTTTCTACAAGGAAAGTTTTTTTCCAATAGAAAAAGTAGTTCGGGTTGAACTAATAACTTGTTCTTTCCTTTATTTCTGTTCATCTCTTTACTTAGGTAGGTATGATTAATGAGTCCAACATGAACCACCTTCCTATACTTACTTCTGTTTTGAATGCTACGGTCCCATTTGTCAGGGTAAATTCCACTTTATTAAAAAGTAGAGTAGAGAATCAACTAAATGGACCACCACTGGAGTATTTAGCAGGTTCCACTTCACACAGCAACACTTTGAAGTGGAACTAGGCACACTGGACTTCCACGAGACAGCTGACTAGCCCCAGTGGTATTTCTGCAATCAGTGTTCACACAGTGGATCTTTCTAGGAACTCACTGCTGAAGCGAATTTTCATGAGGTAAACTTCATGGAAGTGATCTCTAACTAAAAGTTGAAACAATCCCTTCCTTTTCAGATCCTCTCTCGTTTTGAACTGACAATTTCAAGAAATGTGTAAAATATTTAGCACCACTCAGTCTATAATGACAAAGTCCATGAAATAAAGACAGATCAAGCTGTGTAACCAAATATGTTACATTCTCACTTCTGATTCCCTAGAGCACTTAAATGCTTCTGCTTTGAACACAGTCATAACCTAATTAGCATGACTGGATACCAACATAACATTCCTCAGTATACATTTGAGCCAGGATTTCAACTTTAGCATTTTTCCCCATGACTGCACTTATTCTTTCCAGCACAGCTCATGGATGAGCTCATTACACTAGCGGCCATTAGTTTACCACAGCATAAAAATGCAAACCCACTGATTAATGTGTCTTGAAAGAAGCAATAAAAGAAGATAACAGGATAGAAACGTGCCCAAAGTTTGACCTATTTTTTCTGTTCATGGCTGTACATCTTACAGTGCACATAGCTTACCATTCCAAGATAATCCACCCCAGTAATTCTACAATTCTAGACCAGTTCAAAGATAAACAACATACTGCTTAACAGCTACACGGGGGAAGTTAACTGTTCTTTGGCTTAGCATGCATGTCTTGCAGCCAGAACATCCCCACCTGAATGAGAGGTCTATAATACAACTGATTGAACCCCTGGCATCTGTTCTAGGAGACTGAATTTCAACCTAGTTACAAAATTACTCTAGTAATTAACTGACACAACTTAGACAACATTACAGAAACATTTAATGCTTCTCTCTTTATTCAGCTCTGCTGGGCTCAAGAGCTGCTTTGTTCACTCACAAAGGAACACATGATACAGCGAAAAAGTTCACACCTACTTGATGATAGCTTCATGGGAGCGATAGTTCTCACACAGCAAGATCCTGCAAGGAAATTCTGCAGGGTAGTGCTCATAGAGCCGGTCAAGCAATGAGACATGAAGGTTTCTCTCCCTGGCAAATTCACTGTAGACAAAAGGACTGAGCTGTAATAGACACACACATACAAAGAAAATGTAACTAAATAAGTGGACTTGGAATTTCATGCTCCCAACATGCCTGTTTTGCACCAAAAAAAAGAAACCTTTAACTGTACATTCATAGTTGGAAGACGTATACCATGGCTAGGTATGCCGCAGTAACATAAATGCACTGGATAGCTTCAGTTTCCTATTTCTTACTTGTTCCAATCCTTACCAGATTATGATGCTTCTAGTAAAAAAAAAAAAGGCTGCCTAAATCATAAGACATATTCTCTGTGTTCTACAATTCTTGCAAATATCAACAGGAAATACCAGTCATAAACAGTAGGGAGAAACTCTTACCCTGACTGTAATAATAACTATCCTTGTATCTTTATGGAAGTAGCATCCCTTGGATTTTCCTTGGCTTCCCCATATATTATATGGCTGGTAAAACATAGGCATCTCCCTCTCTAAAATGAAATTTTACTTGCATACAGATCAGTGGCTGAATGGGCTCAGATCTGTTCTATCACAGATTTCCTATATAACCTTGGACAACTCACTCACTTTTTGCCTCAGTTCCCTTACTGTAAAATGGAGACAACAGCATATTCTCACTTTGCAGAAATTCTGTGAGTCTACGTTACACACCACAGAAATTTAGAGCAGATTAACTAAATATATAAATAGAAATACATACATATATACTTGGCATTCAACAGTTCTACAGCTCTTACCTGCATATGGTCTCCAGCCAAGACAATTCTTGTGTTTTTATTAGCTAATGCTAGAGGCATAATAGTTTCACACTCCATAGCTTGCGCAGCTTCATCTAACAGAATGTGTGTAAAAAAACCTGCAAACCAGAGATATCAGCAAATAAATGGAACTTGAAATATGATAAAATAAACAGCGATAATCATACAAGAAATTGGACTTGAAGTTCTGTATTCTGATGGTAACCAAACCTAGAAAAATCCAGTGTGTCTTATACAATTCTAGCAACTACTAGAAACCACACAAACAATTTTCAAACCCGTCAAATGACCAGTGGTCAACTGATTGCCAGTGACATTAAAAGTAGCCCACAGTTCTGCCTCTTTCTTCTGATACACATGAAGATAATTGGTGTTTTATCTGGGCTCCCCTTATACCAAAAGGAAATGCCTTTTGGCAGACCTCTCTCAGTAGGTTTCTCAACTCTGAAATTATCACTACAAGGTGTGAAGAGCTTTGAATGATGACAATGAAACAGATTTCCTCATACACTTCAGTCCTATTAGTTATTTTATACAGTAAATTTCCCATTAAATTTGCACACACACTTGAGCACTTTGCTGGTTATGGGCTTTAAGGGGAGAAAAAGAAACAGAAATTAAAGGAAAATTTAAATTCAATCTTACGATAATAATGGACCTAAAAGTTTGCTGGGTGGGTGGGAATCTATGCACTGGATAATGTGCACTCAAAAAAAACTGGGCCACAGTAGACTTATGCTTTACGGAATGTAAATTCAGGATAGCTATAGAAGAGACATGGTTTTATACACTGCTATATGTTAAGGTTTAAAACCAAGTATTAGAGTGTACCAACCAATTAAGATTATATACATAGAAACGTAGCAATTTTCTTTGCAAAACTTGAATTTCATACAGCTGCACACACATTACTGTGGAATGACTGTACACAGCCTATTGACAAAGGACTTACTTCCATCTAAAGACCTGAAAATATTTACCATAAATTCTGCATTAGTTTTCCCTAATGCAACAAATGCAGCCATAAAAAGCCAACCATAACAACTTCTGTAAGCAAATCCCACCTTCTGCAAAAAGCAGATGGATTTCATCTGGAGATCAAGAAAACAATGAACCCTAAGGAGCCTCTGCCCCTCAAAAACCAGTCTAATACATTTCAGTTTAGAAAACAACCCTGGAAAAATCACATTAATAACACATAGGTCTGTATGTGCAGGAGTTCTTTGCAGAGCTAAACAATTCAGAAAACAAGCTCTCCGTGTGTATGTATGGTTACATGCTCCACTGAGTAATGACCTTACTGAGCATTATACTCAGTCAGAATCTCAAACAGAATGCTCCATCTTGGATCTCAGAAACACCAGATCATAAATCATGCTTCTTTATTTTTAGATCAGGTAAAAACCAGAATAAGCCAAAGGTTGATTTTGATGCCAGAGTTTTAGCACTGTAATAAACATTTATTCATTAAAAGACAAGAATATTTTAAGATGATCACTCTTTATTTTTTAACATTGGGTAATAAACTGACACTGATAAGAGGAATGCAATTCTTGAGCACAGAAGTTATCTTGAGCTTAGAAGTTATCTTACCTGGTTCAAGATCCAGTTGACACAGATACTGTGATGTATTTAAAGTAACGACTACTACTCGTTGCTTAAGAATGTCTTCTTTCTGTGGCATCTGAAAGGTGGAATGTGTGCTTGAAATCAAACAGTACTGATGCACAACTGGGTGGACAGTCTTTACCCAGCGATTTCTGAAATATACCCTAGAAAAGAAAAAGGGGACTTATTTTCTATACAGTTTGAACACGGTGACAGCCTAACATTTCAAATGCTATTATTCTGTTTTCTGGTAATTAAATGCAATCTTCAGGATGGAAAACATCACAACTACACAGAATAACATGCGAAAATAAGGCTAAAATGCCTTGGATTTAGTTTCCATTATTTGCTGCAGTGCACTACTACAAACATGAAAGAGCTACCAAGGATTAATTCAGATATGGAAATCTGTAAATTCTTCATACATTTAAGTTGTGCAACACTCACATCAACGTCTATTTCAATACAATATAAATAAACTCATTGTAAAGAAGTATATCCTCAGCTGAAATATAAATACAGCCCATAGTCATGGACCTGCCAGAGCTGCAGTGCTCTCCACATTTCAGCAACTGCAGCCATAGGAGCTTAAAAAAAAACAATTCAAAAGACATTAATAAAATCCTGTACTTCCTTTTACACACAGTAAATGTCTTCTGAGATCTAAGAAGCAAACAGTATATTCATTCTGTAGGCAAGTAAATTCATCTTGGTCTATCACACAGGGGCATAATTACGATGTACTCGCTAAAAGAATGACAAAACAGTGCCAAAAAGGATGGCTGGAGTCTAAGATTAATCTGGACATTGCCAGCAAAGCACTGGACTTAATCTTTCCATGACACAAGACAATTTTAATCACCGTATCATGAGATCAATGATGAATTTCTTAAAAAGTGATGAAACGTTACAGCCAGTCTAGATAAATGGAAGAGGAATAAGGAAGAGGAAAAGGCTATGCCCTAGAAAACGGAGTAGAAGTAACCCCATAGAGGGATACAGGAATACGCCAAGCCCACCAGCAGAGGATCTCGATAAAGATTTCAAAGGGCTTCTCTATGGGGTGTTCCTCAAGAATATAATCTCTATCTAGTAGGGACTGTATCTAAAGCAGAACATTTAAACTACAAGAAACTATTGTAGAAATATTAACACATAGTATTAAAGTTATTTAATTCTAAACCAAATTAAGATGATATTACTTAAACTAATTTCACTTCTAAATATGGGATTTAATACTGTCTGGTTTATCTATTCATTGTTTATTTTCACCTGCGCTATTTCAAATCCCAAATTCCTAACTAAGTATTTGGAAAAGCGTAATTACGCATCTAAATGCTCTGCACTGGCTGGAGTTTGGATTTCACGTGTCCACCCACCTTTGCAAATTACAGCTCAGCTCCATTCAACGTGAGAGAAACAACTATTAGGATTATTATAAGTTTGGCTTGTGAAAATACAGTGTCCATTCTGAACAATAAGAACAAAATGAAACACAGAGAGGTGCAAAGGCCCCTGCATCTTCTGAAGGGCTTTTTAATTTGACAACAAAATCAACTAAAATTGACACTTTGTGACCAAAGCTAACTCTAGTTAAGCCTGGGCTCAGTGAGGGAGCAAACACCACACTCCCGAGACATCCCTAGAACAAGAACCTTCTAATGGTATTCCTTATCAGCCACTGAACTGCTAAGCCTTATTTGACAGACTGTTATTACATCAACATAACAACACAGCCTAATAGGTAGCAGGAGCAAAATAACCCTGCTCTACTTATCCCAGCCTTCAACCAGCTTTCACATGATTCCATTTCTCAGTCTTAACTGAGGGCAATACTTACCTACCCTCTTACAGGAGCACTGTGAGGATTAATGAGTTTATTGTGAGTTTATGTTTGTAAAGCACTTTGAGATTCTTGGATGAAAGCTGCTATTGAAATGCAAAATATTATGGTTATTAGACATTATTATACCATGCACTGTCTTTTATTGCCCAAATTCAACTATGTGTGACTCACAGATTGGCTGACAGCATTTCAAACTGCATTGCTGCTTACCCATTAATTCCTTTTATTTTGATGTCAGATCAAAAAGGTATCCCAGAGCTATTGTTCGCCCCTGGCACAAAAACACCTGACAGATGTGACTACTTCAAAAATGTCGGGATATAAGTAAGCCACACTGAACAAGAGATTGCTTTCTCAGGTGCAATTTGGGCTAACAAAGTCTCCTGCAATTTCATCATTAAGATTTCTTCTTTCTTGAAGTTAGAGGAACCTATTACTGGGTTTTACCGGCTTACCACAAACCACAATGTTTCTCCCTGCAATGTACCCTTAACTTCTGATTAAACAAGCAACCAATCTTCTAATACCTACACTAGCAAAGTACCTGAATGCCAGCACAGTCCGGCATTAGCAGTTACTAATTTAATTAATAGTTACTAATCAAATAAGCAAAAACTGCAGCTACAAAACCAAAACCAGGCCATAGCTCACGTGAGTGTGCACTTTCTCACATCATGTGCCTCACATCAAGACTTCAGTTCTTGAGAAAATAAAGCTTTGAAGGCTAAGGTTTACCCAAATGACAGGCAGGGAAGTTACTATTGGAAATCAAGATGACTATAGGTTAGGGACTCAATCCTCTGCAAACAAAAGTACTGAATATATCCACTGTACTTCCTAATATTCAGTTGACATGCGCAGAACCTGCATCTCGCATGTAAATTCATACCACTTTTATTTCTAAGTGTGGCATCTGGATATCAACAACAAAAGCCATCATTTCTGTGGGTCTCTAGCCAATGAGTCAAAGAATGGGACAACCTGGCAGCTAACCTATTTGTCCATCAACTTTCCAGCCATTACATTAGTTTGCCCCAGTATCTCTATGAAAGGTTAGTGAAATTGAGTATTTCCCAGTATTTCCTGGTTTGCTCCCATTGGTAAAGTTCTATCAAAGTATCAATTTGTATGACAGACTATTTGCAAAAGTAATAACTTCAGATCAGTAATTTACATTCACAATCATGTCCTTGCTCATGTTTCAGGCTGGGATTGCTCCTGAATCACTTAAAATATAGCTCTAAGTTAGTAAAGCAGGAGCCTGGAATCAGAACCTCTGAGAGAGGCTAAACAAGAATTTCATGTCACTCCTGTCCTACAAAAGTGACTTCTGCTTCTCATGTCTCCTTACAAGAATGAACAGGGACTAAACTTTTTTCCCTGTTCTGAACTGGAAAACAGCTCCTCCCAGCTCTTGATATAAATACCAGGGTTCTCCCTTCAGGCTGTGCCCCAAAGAACTCTTCTTGGAGAAACTCCAATCCCAGCTCCTTAGATTTTGTGCACTTATTTCTCACCTGAAATCCCTCAAGCAAAAAAGAACACAGAAGCTCAGAGGAGCAAGCATCCAGCAATCTGATTTCATGCCTCTGTTAAAAGACTACCAAAAAACCCCAAATCTCTAAGTAGACCCAAAAAGTCTAAAGAAAACATGAAAAAACCTGATTTCCCTCTTCCATTTCTTTTGCTCTACCTCCAAAGAGGCAGACAAACAAGCATGTTCTCAGGGATACAGAAAACAAGTGAAGAACTTGTCTTACAACCTGACAGTTACCTCCTCAAATCAATCTGCTTCTGAGGATGGCATAAGATAAAAGCTAGAGTTTCAAGAAAATAAGTAAATGGCCAAAGAGTGATTTCTTTCTTTTTCAAACTAGCACTTGGTAAGATGCATTAACACCAATTTCAGCACAAGAGCTACTCCAGCCAATCTGGAAAAGAGAGCAATGGTTCCTTAAATCCTGTTGGGTTTTTGGTTTGGGTTGTGGTTTTTGTTTGGTTTGTTTCAGTTCAAACTCTGGTTTGCTCCCATTGATTAATTTTTATAGTCTGGGTATCTCCTAAATCTCGCAGCCACATGCTAAAGCTACCTGGTTTCAGGCTATAGCCATACTTACACATGAATGTTAAGATTTCAGTATTCAAAAGATTAACTGAAGAGTTTCAGCTGAGAGATTTTAAATAGAATCAACTTATTTTCTGACATTGCTGAATTAATAGTCAGCAATGACATGGTAGGCATAAACTGAAATTCAAGTATTAAAATTACAGATAAAAGCAGTATCAACCTTTTTCCTTTCCCCCAACTATTGCACACAAAAGCCAGCATATGGATGCAACTAGATTTGAACTATGCAAGCAAAATAACAGTAATGAACAGCAGATACCTCAACCACTGTATGCCCAGGAACATACAGAGAAACTGCTACTATCTGCTCCCTACGTCTTGACTGAGGTTTTTAGGAGGGCATATACCCTTATCCCTGGAAGTGTGCATGGCCATGCTGGACAGCCTGGACAAGTGGAAGGTGTTCGCTGCCCCTGGCTCTGACTCACCATCTAAAGGTCCCTGCTTCTCCACACTGGAAATCAAGCATTTAGCACCTAAAAGAAGCACATAATTGAAGGCTCTTTCCTCCTAACTGTAGGTTATGATTGGGGTTTGTTTCTCGGAAACACATCTGCATTAATTTACATAAGTAGAACAAAATCCTTTCAGTGTCAAGTTTCTTCAGCAAGAGTCAGGGTTTGGAGTGTGCCCCTAATACAGTTGAATCATCTCATCAAACCCAAGGGTATTTTTTTTCCTGGGTACAAATTTGTTTATGGGCAGCAGGACTATGAGAATTTGGCCTTCAGGCTTCACTGGTATTTTATTTAGGTGCAGAACTTAGACTCAACATAAATTCTCAAGTGTTCGTTCTGACTTTGCATTTTCTAAAGGGCACAGAAAGTTATTTTGTTAGAAAAAAAATATAAATTTATAATATGATATTTACACAAAAATACCCAAACTTCAGGCTTCAAACTTTTATGTCGCATCATTGACAGGGTAATTTATTTAGTGTACATCTTTTCCACAGAAACATACAGAAATATTTACACAGTTCTCTGTACTCAGTGGGTGTTAGATAATTTAGTTTTCCTTCTTTAAAAACAACATAAATATTATGGTGCTCCCCACTAAGCTATGGAAACATTTTTAGCCAAGATACTATTAAGCCAACTCATCACTTGTACAGTAAATAAGGAAAAAAATGTAAAGCAAGCCATTTAGAAACACAAACTCTGTGAGCAGCACATCCAGCTTTGCTAATCAACCACTGCTGCTCCACTTGATGTTTCCTTTAGAATACTGCAAGAGCCCTGTTTACACTAACAGTAATGATGGTAATTTGAAAATATATCTTAAGAGTCAAAAAGCAAGGTACCAGATCCACAATTCATTTCTTGCTAGGAGTCTCGCATAACTCTTGCTTCCAATTCAGATAAATAAACCCTTTAACTCCAGCCAGATCAGGTCGATACGTGTTTACCTTTCAAACGCCTTCCTTTCAATTAGATGTAGTATTTTTTTATTTGAAGACATACATATTTGTGGATCCATGAATATATATACAAGCAAATCCAGATATGCCTCCATTTTAGAGAACTCTTTATAGAGGTATCACAACTATTTAAGCGATATCATACAACCCACAGCAGCACTTTCTGAAGACTTCATATCAAATGCTATGACAATCATACTTAAATGCAAGCATCCAGTGGCTTTTAAATGATGTGTTGTGATTTCCTTGGCAAATATGTTTTAACCATAAGGAAAATACCACTTTTATGTATGCTTTCCATAAGTACTTCTGAGACTGGACTATGTAGTTGAATGCAGCACGTTAAAGAAAGCAGCAAAAGCCTGGCAACCACACACACACAAAAAAAAAAACATTTAACTCCTTGCTCTGTTAAATCACAGTTCAGTATTCCCAACAGTGTCAGTTACACACATTTTTTCCCACCACAGAATTAAGACACCATAATGCTTTTTATCACAAAGTGCTTTACAAATCACCTTAAGACAAATCTGTGTTGAAATGCAAGCAGATCAAAAGTAACTATTCAAAATAAGCTGCCTTCTTTTCCTTGGCCAGATCCTCAGTGTCTGTAAAATGTCATAAGGCAACTTAAGCCACCAAATTTAAGAGAATTTACAGCTGTTGTAAATCTGTCCCTTTCACATAACTTCATTAGCTTTACTAACATTGCATAAACTATATGTCCCGAATGCTTTTAATAGCTAACAAGTAAACAGAAAGACGCATTTTCTTAGTAATATATTAAACTCACAGACTGGCATTCAGAAAACTATGCCTATAGTTTAAAAAAGATACATCCCAACCTAGCATTATACCGCATATATTGCAATTACTGCACAAAATATTCCCAGGAGCTAGTTTCTGCCTTTAAATAAACCCTCCTTAACTATTTCTATGCAAGTTTACTCTCCTTGCTCCTCAAGTTTCCACCTCTTCTTCGTTTTTTCTTCTTCTTTTTTTCCCCTCACTTCCCCAGACTCCCCACGGTAAGTACATTTAACCACATACACAATGACTTCAACCTCACTTATCAGAAGAGGCCAAACTACTTTCACATGATTCTCTAAACATGTAGCTCCTATGACATCAAAGTTACTCTTCAAGAAGCCAGGTGGGTAGCCCTGGCTCATTGGAAGCATGAGTCAAAGTGTTCTGGAATTAAAATACAATTAAAGCGCACTTGATTTTATCATAGTAGCTTTTAGAGGAGCGTATCAAAAGTTTGCTCATTAGGAAAGACACATTTATCAGTAGAATAATAAAAGCTTAAAAAAGGATGTCTTTATTTTTATTTAACAAATGACCCAAAATTACGTTGAGAATGTTTCACGGTCCTTTTAGTCTACATTTTTAAAAGCACTGCTGGTAATGCCAATATGCTTTTATGTTTTAGAAGTTCTTTAACCTTTTTTTATAGACACCTTTTCTTAAGAGTAGTATTTTATAGATACATAATAAGCCTTAAAAAAATACCTGAGAGGTCTTGCCTGGGGATTGCCTGCTTCTACATATGGATGTAAATAATCCTTTATGTAGAGATCAGCAGCACTATTAGAATGGGTGCAAATGAGAATCCTGCTGGAATAAATGGTGCAAATAAAAAAGCAATGAAGAAACAGAAAACAATTCAAAGCAGTAGAATACAAAAAAAAGGAAACAGTGGCCATCTTCCTGCACATTTCTCTTAATGAAACTAGTTGCTAACCTACCATAGTTGGCATGATTGAGCCCTTAAACTCAAATTCTTCAGTTAGCAAAAATTCAAACAGTTTTTCAATAATTATTTTGTGATTATTAATCTGGATTTGATTTTAAGCACAGAACAGCTCTAATTATCTAGCATACTGCCAAACTTTCCATGTTGAGCAAATCACAGTCATCTACATACTGTTCATTTTAATTAGTTTCATTCCAAAAGGAAACTACAGGCTAAGACTATAAAATTACTTTCTCATTCAAAACAATGACGGATGGCTTGGGGTTTGTTTTTTTTTAAGCTGGATGGAAATTCTACATTTCTACCTTTTAAGTAAAATCTACATCTCTGCTAATCAAGTTTCACCCTATATTTAGTGCCCCATCTCACCTAGTATCCTGTTGTTGAAGTATGTGCTTGACTGCCTGAGCCAGAGTGAAGGTTTTTCCTGTCCCATAGGGACCGATGATAAGAACAGGAGGCAGTTGTATTGAAAGTGGAGTAGTGATAGCCAGAACAGCCTCTTTCTGCTTAGCGTTTAGTCGAGGGTCCAACTGCTCATCCCATTGTCTGTACAAAAGGAGACAACAGAGTTTAAAAACAGAAGCTATGGCAATGCACTGTCAGTCAGAAATGAAAAGAAGTATAATTTCTAAAAGCCATAAATAGCCTATCTGCTACTGCGTTGATTGTGGCATTGAGTCACAATGAAACAAATCAACAAATCCAGCAAACCAATCACATGCTGTAATCACAAAGATTCGGTATTTGCAATCAATAACTTGGGGTTTTGCTTTTTCATAACAAACCTATTTCTCAATTTACATTATCTCACCTAACAGTAATTAACCTGCATAGAACACATAGTAGAAAAAGTAGATGCTGCACCATCACCTAGTAACAAAGGCAAGTAGACATACAATTTTCTACTACTAATATGCAAAATGACTTCAACTATGGTTCCTTCCTGCAGTATTTACATTGTCAACTTTAAAAGTCAACAGTTAAACAACTGTGACTACAAAACTTAATAGCTACCAATAACCACAATCTTCTCTTTGCCTTTTGTTTTTTAAATCACTAATGCACATACCTCTAATGGGAAAGCAGCTTAAAAGGAAGATGCTTTCAGAAAATTCCAATGAGCATAAGAGGTTAAAGATCTGTAGACACAGTTTTAATATTCCCACTGACAGATTTAGTAGTAGACATGCATTGTAAAAACCACCTGTCACTGCTGCACATATGGCCATACTTTAGTAATCTGATCTGCTTTGGTATAAGAACTGTGCTTACAGACTGGGAGAAGTATCTACTCAGTAGCAGTTAGTAACAAGGAGTAAAACCAAGAGGGAATTGACCGAATTCCAGTTTTTAAGAGAGCTATGAACAAGCAGCTGGCAGGAGACTCTTAAGAAATACTGGAAAGTAATAGGGACGTGTAACAAAAACAGAATTAAAACAGGGAAAGACAGTTTTCAGTCAGAAGTACTGATCCTCCAGGTAGGACAAACCAAGCTACCAGATGGGAAAAACTGAATGAAACTAAACTACAACCATTCTAACTATCATTTATGTATATAAAAATTATCAAACATTACAAAATGATACTAACTACACAGAAGGTAACAGTTCTCGCTTTCTTGACTTACCTTCTTTTTAGTGAAAGCACTGCTAACTTCCAAACTATTCTTCACCACCATTCCCTTGAGATTCACTCAAAACTACTAAGCCAGGGGACTGTCACTGACCACCGCTAGCTTTGTAATAACAACTCTATGCAAAGCCTATTCCCATCTCTCTGCCCATACTGTCAAAGCTTTGATACATGCAGCAATCATCCCCACCCAGAACACTGCTCCCACCTTTTATTGTCTCTGTTCTTCCTACACTTCCAAAGACAAACTAAAATTTTCCAGTAATTTGTCCCACATTATCTTGCTGTCTCAGGTTTCTAACGTGATCCCTTTCCTTTTAATCCTTGAGCTATCTTCTGATTAGTGCTATATCACAATCACTCTCCATTCTCACCTTCAAGACACCACACAACTCCTCGCATGCTGTACAGGATATCAGTTCCACATACCTCTCATTTCCCTGGTTTCTAAGTACAGAAATCTCATGACTCTTTTATCCTTCCCTATGCAGCAAGAATACTGCCCATATTCCTGAGCAACACAGCCTCGCATTTCTCTTCCCTAAGTTTCCTCTTTGAGACAAACTATTTTCACTGCATCGCTGCACCAGCTTTAAGTTTCCTTATAAGTATTTATAGAACGTAGGGGTTTACAATTTCATAAAGGAAACTGTAAGACATGTATACAAAGAATCTCAGGACTGCTTGCAAGCGCAGTGCTGGTCCTTCTAATGCTCCTTCCCACACCTTTCTTAGTCATACCCTCAGCGATATGTCCAAATTTGGGCTCACTGCACCAAACTCCAAAAGTACTAATGGACCACTCTTTGCAATCCTGCACAGCAAACTCCTTGGAGCTGGTATTTTCATTCCTATAAAGCATCATGCATATTTTCAGTGAAGATCAGAAGAGTAAGCAACAATAGCAGATTTGCTTTCTACAGCTGCAATGCAACTGCAATGCCTATAAAACCACAGCTCAATCGCAGGGGAAACCAATCAACAGATTCTAGTCCTCAGAGAATCACTTTTCTTGTTTTCTTTAGAAAAGCTTCACTCCCTTCTCTGAACCATCCTCACCATTAAAGAGCAGCAAGGCAGGTTTCTTGTTCCAGGGCAGGTTTCAGCCATCTGTTATGAGAAAATCAGTACACATCACCATACAATCTTTGATATTGAAGTGTTTGCATTCTCATACCTGTTGGGACTCCAGGGGATGGTGGGAGTCATGCTGACATCTGGAAATAAAATACTGTTGTCCTTAATCCTGTCCAAAGCATAATGCATTTCACAGAGGGGTAAGCGATTTAACTGAAACTGAAGTTCAACCTGCAGCGCAAAATGAATGAAGAAACAAAGAGGTGAACCAAAACTGACTAGTTTAGAAAACACTCTTCAGATTTTGCTGCATATGCTACATTTTTATCTTCCTGCAAACTACAGACTCTCAAGAAGAGAGCCGAAAATATCATTCAATCAAAAGATCTGTGGTAAAATTAACTTGCTCCTCTTTATTGTTGTTGTGAAGCAAAGATAAATACAGCATTTTCTCTAATGCAATTCTGTTGTTTGACTTTTAAGATTAGATTCCTCCATACTTCCAGGAAAAAAATTAAAGGGAAAACATTCTTGGAGTTATTTTTTTTTAATATAGAATTTACTGCAGAAAATATTCTTGTCCGAAACCATTGGTTTTGCAAACAGAAGCTTCCATCCCTTATTGTAAGAACAACCTCAGAAAAGCAATAGACCAGAAATTTTCACGGCTCAACAGACGACATAAATCAGATGTGTGACCAGCAGAGATAAACGCCAAACACTATTTATTTCTAGTCAAACATTCTGCAATAACATAACTTGTTATTTATGTTCAATTATTAGCACTCCCTGAAAGTTAATTTCTAACAATTCATTGCTTATCAATACATTCATTTTTTTGTTCTCTCAATTACTTATGTTATAATGCTAGTAAATAAAAGATAATGCCAACAAAACTCTGGGACAAAGCCAGAAACAACAGGAAGAGCACGTTAACATCCGTGATTAAATTCAGAACTGAACAATGGAGAGTGAAATTAGTTTATACATACATATGCTAAAAGAGCAAAGAGAAAAATACATTGCAAATGTGAACATGGGATAAAAGCAGCTCCTGGGGAAACAGTTCATAAAAACAGTTCACTCAAATTATCATTTACACATATTTAAATTTGCATTTATTAATCTATCCAAGCCCAAATGCATCTGAGCAGAGCATTATGCCCAAGATCTAGATGTTAGCAACCAACACAGAAGCCTATATACAAAATTTGGTATATATTTGCACTAATATTAAGCAGCATAAAACCACCTAAAGGTGCTGAAGAATTTCAAGTCACTGACATATTTTTAGTTGTTGGTTAGTTTTGGGTTGGGGTTTTTTGGTCAAATCATTGTTATCTATCACTAAAGGATTCGCAAAACACAGCTCTCAGCATTTACCTTCTAGTGTATTTAAATATCACATTATTATGAAGCATGTAAAATCACCACTAGCTTTGCTATAAATAAACAATGTTTGCTTGTATGAGTGCAGAACATAGCCATTAACTTTCAGTCCCTGGTAGATATAAAGATATTAAATATTTATCTTGACTAACATATTTTAGAGCAAGATGTATAACCATAATGCTGGAGAAGAGGGCAGCAACAAATCTGTACAATGTTAAGCTGGGAGTTCACTGAAGTGACTGTAACTGCTAGAAGTTTTGTAAATAGGACATACAAATGTTTAAGAATCTTTTTCCTCATTGTTCCACTGTGTAGTTTTGGATGTGCCTAATTTAGATGTGGATGTGCCTATCCACCACCTTAATAAATACAGTGGTCTTCAGAGCAGTGGGGTTTAGCACTTGTCAGGAATGACAGCACCAGTTCATCCTGCCCAAGGGGGACCTCAGCTTTCTTTCCTTCCAAAGCTCTGTCCTACCCAGCCTCACCCAGAGCCTATTTGTCCACTCAGTCACGTCCCCCAGATGTTTGGAAAAGACTTCCCCAGGAATGGCAATGGTCCCAACCCCACAGTTTGATCTATACAGGAAAGATATCTATGCTCAATTAGGCCCAAGGCTGACAAAAGAACATCCAATATAACAATGATAATTTAAATGCAGAAAACCTGTGATGCTCATCTGAGTGACACTTCAATAGTCCCTTCTGAGAGTCCAAGCAAGGTGCCTCGCATTAAATACCTCTCATTATCTACCTACATTCACCATCTGCTTTTGATTTGTTTAGCTTTTAAACCAGCTTTGATGGAATCAAGTAAGTTATATTTGCAGTTGCAGAGTACTGAATGAGACCATCTGTGAAGGAGAGGCATGTAACCTGCTTTAATATATAGTCCACGATAAGAAAACAGTGGGAAAGGAAGCTAATCCATTGCCAGTTTCCCAGAAGAAGACACAAAGCAAACACTCCAAAAATAAAACTGCTGCATGTTAGTTTGGTGCCCAAGCAGACCAGCAGCCAAGGGGTTTAAAGCATCCATTCACTCCATCCTACCTTCATGAATGAGGTACTTGATAAGAGCCGAACCATGTATTTATTATAGTTAAGCCAACAACAGGAAAACAAGTGATGAGAAAGCTTCCAAGATGAATTATTACACAAGGAAAGAAAACAACCCACTCAACTTACCCAAAACCTACTACAAGGAAAGCAATTCTGTCAGTGCCTGAGAATCCCATGGGGAATATGCTAACTCCACTAAGCAGAGTTCCCAACACCTTTAATAAAAAGGCTTTACATCCAAATTATGACATCCTTAGTTCTAACCTGAGCATCCCTTTCCAAATTTTCATTTACTACTTAATCAGACAACATTCTCTCACCATTAGAATTCCTTAGAACATAGATAACACTTTAAAGATTTGACCACCAGTTCACTGACCCACGTATGATGTACTAAATGATTTTACAAGCAACTTTAAAACCTAATTCTTCATGCAGAATAGATCGTCTTATAAAACTGCACCTGAGGCAGCAACTCAAAGCAAAATGAGCCATTTCTGAAGCCCCAGCTCATTTTGCATTCCAGAGGAGTTTCTGATAGAATCAATTAGTAAGTTTAATTATTGTTTTAAGAAAACAAACACAAAACCATGAGCCCAGAACAACATAAGTCTTCCCAGACCAATTATCCATGCTAAATTAAGACATTAGGATGCTCGCATATGTTTCTCCAAAACAAAACGAATGGGAGGAGATAATCCTTTGGTGAAAACACATTCCTTTCCAACAATTTTAGTGGCCTTAATTTGAGGTTATTTCTGCTTGATAACAAGATCAATCATAAGCTCCACAACAGACACACTGGGGATGGGTGAGGAGTTTAAGTATTTAACTTCATTAGAGCTTTGTCTTCCTTTAGATGCATTTACATCTAATTCACTGTTTGCAACCCACACAATACTTAATATTTAAAGTATCCTCACCCATGTCATGTTAACTGCAAAGTAATCAAAAGCCTGATCTTCCTGCCAACACCATTTTCTCTAGCAAAAGTGCCACAAATGCTCATTTTGTGACAGAATGCCTCCAAGACTGGTAAGTATCTGTCCTGGATAGAAGTGTTAGTGGAGCAAAAGCCATGGAGGCAAGTATTATCATTCTGAAACACAGGATATACATAATAAAACTATTTATTGACCTTCCTTGTGCCTCCTACCTACCAACCCTCACCATCTCCATCAAGGATGCACTGTAAGTTAAAGACTCTTCCACTGAAGGCCAATATTCCCTTGTTCCAATATGAGTACAGATAGCAGCACACGGCCCAGCTGTAACCTCAAGAATCCTTATTAAAATTTAATCTCACCTCAGGCCTAGGAACAAATAATGGAATCCACAATGACACAAACATAAAGACTGAAAAGATACAAAATAAAGAGTCCAAGATGCAAGTTACCAAAGACTGAGCTGGCTATGTCAAGAGCAGCAGAGGTTTTTGGGTTGGTTTTGCTGGGGTCTGGGTTAGGTTTGTTTTTTGTAGGGTTGGTTTGTTTGTTGATAAAATCACAGAAATAGGAAACTGTCTTCTTTGACTTCATTAAGGCTCCTGAGGTCTCTGGTGAAAACAGCAATGATAGACAAACATAATGATGGAAGCCACACCAGAGAGACTAAGCCACAGAAAAGTCCAGGCAGCAGGAGTAAGCAATATATTCAGTGGGTTTAGATGAGAGGGGAGAGATTGGGCAGGTCTGGTGGAGAAAAGCCCATGAGCTACCCACAAACACCTACCTGCAGGAAAATAATAATAAGACAAAGCTTTCCTTTGCAAGTCCATAGAGGTCTTTGTACTTCAACCAGAGATATAAAACAATGTCCAAGTTACCTTACAAACCAAACTCTGAAAACCATGATACACGAGCAAAAATCTACAAGCAAGCCTAATACATCAGAAGACTTTTGCCACAAATTACATTTACTAAAACATGGTTTTACACCATCACAGTTCTAAAATACTGATTTTCAAATAGTACGACTTATCTATACAAACCACACATATACATGTGTATATTTAGGTATAGAAAGATTTTACCTACCTGAATGTCTTCTCCATGCTCTGCTTTCTGTGTATGATGACAATAAAATTCCTTTTCATATCTTAAAGCAATTGGTTCGGGTGAAGCCAAACCAGATCCAATGCAAACAATTCCCACACCAAAAGCATTTCCACTCAGACTTACCTGCATTTCACAATCTGCCCGAAGATTGAGCTCTTCGCAGCATTCCCTGGATACCCTCAAGAAGATATAATCTTTTGTTTTCTCCTCAATAGCTGCTTCATAAACCTTCTCTTTGGTTCCTTGGGTCTGTGCTGACTTCTCTTTAGTGACAGGCAATAAATAAACAGCGTTGACTTTGGTCATCACCAGCCGTCCAGCCAAAGTGTCTTCCGAAAGCGTTTCAGTGAGCTTGAAGCGGCCAAAAAGTTGTCCATTTTGGGCGTACTTTGCACCTCCAGAAACACCAGTGAGCATGAAGCTTGCTACTATCTGCAATTGCACTTTTATGTTGAACCTAAGTAAGAAAGCATCGAGTCAGTGCAGGAAAGTCCTCTCACATTCAGAAATCCCATGTATTGAGACTGAAGACTCAGTCACTGCCTTACATTCTGAATGTGTAACTTCTGAACATGAAGTATATAGCAAATCTGGCCCTCCCTAAGTATATAGCTGCTGAATGTTCACATATTTTCCTTTTGATTATAGCCTATAAAACATACATCTAAAAGAATTAACATCTTTGAAGCTTACAAAAAGGACCCTCATAAGAAAGAATCAAAATACTAGATAGTATCTGAGACCAAAAGAAGTTTAGGGTGAATCAGAGTTCTTGTGCATGTTCCAAAGCAGACAATTTCTATTTAAATAGTTTGTAGGCTTATGTTAGGTATTCAAGGAGAGACGTGCAGGCTAAGAACAGAGAAAGATCCTATTTATTTCACTTATCTCTTCCAGGCTGCACACCACAGAGGGTAATTTGCATCTCAAAAGGTAAATGGTATTATTATACCTATAATACAGAGGGACTGATTAAAATTTCTGGGGAAAAAATAAATCAGAATGCATGCATTACAAGAAAGTTTTATCTGGAATCAGGGAATAGCATCACATCAGTCATATAGATCGTCTATCCACAGAATTCCTACTAGCAGCAAGTTCCTCCAGCAATCACAGATGTGACAAATTCATTCTTAGAAGTCACATGCAGAACACACTGGAGTGACTTATTAGCACACTTTATTGACCTCGCACCAATACACAGCAATCTCTTCCTAGAGTGCTGGAGTTTGTTCTAAAAGGATTGCTTCAACCTGGGTTTAGAATAAAAGAGGTAAAGGGTCTGTCACACTAACAACATTCAGTTCCCTTCTCAGTAACTATTTCCTGAATTTGCAACAAATTACACGGAAAAAAAAGTGAAAACCAAAGGTTTTCAGAAATGTCAAAAAAAAAAACATAATGGGGAAAAAAATCATTCTATTACAATAATTTTCAAAATGTTTTTATTTATCTGTTCTTCTCATAATATTTATTTTAACCTACTAGACTGGCTATTTATCATTTAACTCCTTTAGTATCAATCAAAAGCCTGTAACAATAAAAATCCAACATTTGAGCTCACTTGGTAATTAAAGATCTACCAAACCAAAGCTATTGTTTTCCTAGCTGGCAAATCATGGGTGTTGCACAAAAACTGCAAGTTTGCCCCCTCGTGGTACTTGCTTCTCTGCAGAATATGGGCAGTAAATGAAATCCAAATTTCACACTCCTCCACTCAAAAAAGCATGAGATGTTTCTTAGTGAGCACGGATTTGTTCGGTCCATCCCTAACCACAGATGTTACTGCCCAGGCTACAGTTAAAGCGATCATTGAAAAGCATGTACTTCATTAGAATTGGGTGCAACCCAATTTCCACATGTGCTTAAAAAAAAGCCCCAAAACTAAACAAAACCCTAAGCTTTCTTCTATATGAGTGCTGCACTATTCCAAAGGAGCTATCAACAAGTTAGCAACATCTAAACCAGCTCATACCTCATTCACATAACAGTTAAAATACTACAGAAAATGTTTAACACAGAAACCAGGAGCTTGGCATTATTACTAAGATACAATCACTTGCAATTGTGAACTGCATTTGTTAAAACTTTCCTAAAGTCGAATTCCTCTACTGCTGAATGTATTTCGGCTTGTTCTCAAAGTCAGATTTGTAAACACGTGATGGAACACAGTATTACCACTATTACCATTCTGAGACAAGGCACAAATCAGCATCTTCGTGACTGAACTGACTCTGCTGTGCTAAAGGGAGTCTAAGGTTTAGAGAGTATAAAGCAATTTCCAGTGAGCAAGCTGACACCTTCTGGCAAATCGTTAAACTACAAAACCCTCTAAGAATTAGATTTAAAAAATGAGAAGTTGCCTCTTTCGTCCATTCCTCACCCCTATTTTACTGGTTTATACAAAAAGAGGTTTTCAGTCAGGCTTATACAAATCAAACAAATACTTATGTTTTGTCTTAAGCACTGCAAGAATCCAGCCTAACTGCAGTGCTAATGAAACCAGCAAAAAAACCCCAGCCTGTTGTTAGTATTTAAAACCACATAAATTAAAGAAAGACTTCATAAATCATTAATCCATCCAGTACCAATGCAAACAATAAAGCCCCATGTAACACCCATCCTAAAAGTGCATTTAATGCATTTGCTCACACATTCACACATGCCAAGTTAAGACAGAGCATGCAGTGTGACACTTCCCCATGTACTGATAAATGTACTGATACAGTAATGACAAAAGTACATTTGTTTTCCATCAAAGCCAGTGCTTTAAGTTTCCACAGCCTTTAGGATAAATCTGCTCTATAATTCCGTATGGAAGGAGCTGTATGTCACACCACACACTCTTTAATGTCCATATGAGAAAATACACGGAGTTCTAGCCACCTCAACACTTACATGATTTTCTTTTGAATGTGCAAGAGAGAGAGAAAGGAAGGGCTTTAAAACCATCAGGAGGGCAACCCTTTCTCAAACCAGTATTAAGATCAACATCGTTTTGCTTTTCTTTTAGAGTATGCTTGCATTTGGAAATAAGACAGCACTGGCTCCCTTGTTACTCTATTTTATGATGTACTAATGTGGAGTAATTTTTATAAACACCTCTTGAAATATTAAGATAACCATGATTTAAAGTAAAGCTCTCTGAGACTACCCAGAATGAGCTCCCTTATCACTGAGTTCAAGACTTTTAAAGCCATTGCAACCTTCCTCCCACGATTTTCAGTTGTTCCACTCAGATGACCCCACATAAAGGCTGAGACAGTGTTTTCCTAGAAAGTGGGAAATCATCAACATTCTTAAAACCCAACACTGCACTCCAGCCTGAACTGCAGACACTCGTATCATTCCAGTCTCATCTTAAGAGGCCACGCTGACAACCCTACTTACTACTGTTACAATACACACACACAAACCCATCAGAAAGCAGCAGCTCATCCACATTTTCAATCGTAGCACAACTTCAGAGGTACCAGAACCCACTTGCGTTCGTATTTCTGGGCCCGTTTCTAGGCTTGCAACCCTGACACTTCACTAGAGAATACCAAGTGTGTGATCTTAGCCGCAGAGGATCAGAAGAGTGTGCTAGTTTGAGCCTTGTTGCGATAAAGTGGGTCAGCTACAAGATCAAAAGAGCATTTCTGTCATCAACACCATCAAAACAGAAGATTACAAGAACATTATTCAAACTTACTTCTATTAATCTGCTAGGCAGAAAAAGAAGAGCACTAACCTATCACTGCACCAAATTGTCCAAAGGGGAAACATTACACACAAGATACACTCGCTTTTCTTTCATTTCGACAGGCATGCTACTTTCTGGTTTCCTATGAGGCATGAGTGTAATTCTCAACGTGAACATTCACTCAGTAAATATATTGTTTACTCCTTTGCCATATTTCATAATGTTTCTTTAAAGCCACTTCCATTTAAAAAGCCTTAGAAAAGTCAACCTGATTATAAATATGTATGACAGAGAACATTTCTGTATGCTGAAAACAGCATTCAAGCATGATTCTTCCATATGTTAGATTCCAGCTCAAGAGCAGAGCACAGCAGCGATGAAAGAGATGAAGAAAAATAGTTCAAATACACTGCCCTCCATCTGAGATACAAAAAAGAAACGGAACCATTTTTCTGCTTTCAAAGCATTAGAAATACAACTACTCATAGTATTTTCTTCCTGAACTCTAGAGAAGTGGTTCAGCTGAACCTCTGTAGCTTCATGACTGTTTGTCTTAAAGACATTTCTGATTTGGGACTTAGCTCATGGATAGAACTAGATCTGCTACCCAGTTAGGTTAAAGGGAAGTTATACCCTTTGACTGTCCATTGCGAGTAGTGCAACATTTTAAAACTCTTTTGTACCATGTAAGTGCAGGCAAAATTTTGAACCACAAATATCAAACTGCAGAAAAAAGCCCTGCGAGAGCCTATACATGGGAAATACACATCCTTTTCTTAACTCTGTACTTGCTTGTGCAGCTAATCCAGTTGGGTACTATGTACATAGTACCTAAAGACAGAACACAAACTATGTATACTATTAGCCTTTTATTAGGAACTTTTATTCAGAAGCTCAGTTTCAGCCTCTTCAGAGAATAAATATAATAAAGTCAGCTGCCACATCACTGTAAGGTCAGAGCTTGATCCACACACAATTCAATCCTTTATACAAAGACTTTGTATATCTCTTTGCTATAATCTGCTTTCACCAAGGAACAAATATATGGCTCTTATTATTAATATCTTTTTGTATAGTGAGCCAAAAAAACTCTAAACAAAAATAATTATTATCCAGACATTAATAAAACATTGCTGTTTAGTGCCTCCATAGGATCACTAATACATACCAGTTGTTTTAAATTAGCTATTATTTCCAGACTCGAACTCAAATTCATTTCAAAGAAACAGGAAAACTCAGTATATTAATCAAGCGTGTAGGTTTAATGAAAAAAGTTGCCATACTCATTTCAGTAGGACACCAAGAAATATCAAAGAAATACGTTATAAAGATATCACTTACTTGCTAACTTCCTTATACTGTGCTATTTCCTCAATATAAAGGAGGTCATGGAGCCGTGACTGATAGTTGGTCTTGGTCAATGATTTGTCCAGGACAGATTGTGTAAATAACTGGTCAGCAGACAGAGGGATTTGGTATCTGGAAAGAAGGCTCTTCTCCAATTCAGTAGTTTCATTAGGCTCAAATTCTACAATAGTCTTAGAAGTAGAATCCCAACGCTTAGCTGTGGTTAGTAGCTGTTGCCGTGCATGCATCAGGTATTCAAGATCTAGATGTGGACACATAATAGGGAAAGGAAGTAAGTTCAAACTCCATTTGTGCTTGGGTTTTATTTAAAAATAAGTAAGCTCTACTGAAAACAATCCTATTGGAGACAATGAACCAAATGTAGGTAAGAGTCTCCTCTGCCTGCAACAGCTTTAGTAAGTTCATTGTTGGTACTTACCATCCCTATTTTTCAGGTATACACAAAGAATAAGTACGCTCTCAAACAACATCATAAAATGAAATATTCCATAGATAGGAGATCAAATTAATACAGACAAAGAAGGAAAGCACTTTTGTTTTAATAATCACCAGCTACTTCGAAGGACTTGGCCTCACAATGTGCTTTCAAAGCCTAATGGCAACAACATCTCATTTCAAAAATATAAAGGAGTGAAGAACCTTACAATATACTATGAAATTCAGAAGGTAATAAAAACAAATTGATAAAAACAGCTGGTAAGGGATTATTAAATTTGCAAAAGCCTTTAAATAAAGGCTGCAGACAGCTTCATTCTATAGCTAAAGTGAGTTTGCTAGGCAAAACTTTGGAAATGTAACCTAACATATAGTTAAATATAAAGTTAGGAAAATAAAAGGAAAATAATTTTTCAGTATATCCTCGTTTCAGAGACCACACAGTTTAAATGAGAAGCAGACAACCAAGCATTGTCTACAGCCACCCAAAATACATCCATTAACACCACAAAAACACTATGACAACAGTGCATCAGTTAACCAAATTGCAGTTAAACTGCAGAGCTGAAAATATTTGGCATTTATAGTGAAGCTATGATATCTTAATGTATTATGTCTGAATAGGATTTAAGATGGGTATCCAGGATATCACATCAACGCTGAAAAATGTGCAAAAAAGACATTTTCAAATTCAAATTAGATACTTAACATCATCTTGGCTGTCTTTATTCTAAGTAGAAGGAAACCAGCTTTTTAGGCAAAGAAATCTCAGATCAGCTTGACTACAGCTACAGGAATGTAGCTTATTTTACTAATCCCATGTGTTCATCAACAAGCCACACTTAAATACCTCAAGCTTGAACTGTATTAGTTGCATGGAAAGAAAAAGTCTATGTTTCTGTGGCTTCTGTGTTTGAAATCATTTCACCGAAACTGATTTCTCATACTAACTATACCTCAGATCAAAAAGCTCAGTAATTATGCTGGATGGAGTCCTTGTTTGCTGGAAAGACAGCCACTTAATTCCCAGCACTTGAGAGGCTTCCACTGGAAGCCTGACACAAACAGTTCCTGGCACAGATTGCGCATACCGTGACCCTTTCTTGAAGAGCATTTTGTACATTCTCAGTGCACAGAAAGCTTCTCTTAGTTCTTTTTTTTCCCCTGCCAAATAAAGATTTCAAAATGCAGAAAGGAAGCTCCTCCATTAAAATATTTTAACATCGACCTTTCCTCCCTTTTCAGGTAACTCGACAGGACCCCTATTACATGGAACTGTAGAGACTTTTTTCTGTTTGAAAAGCACTTCCATGAGATCCCAATTCATATATACTAAAAGAAACAATGGAATTGGACACACATCCAACAGTTATCCCTTTCACTTGCCTGCTTACACACTTCTTAGATTAGCTTAGCAAAAAGCCCAGAATAGTCTCCCTACATTTATCTGTAAAGCACCCAGCACTCTTTCCATTTGAAACAAATACTAGTAAGAACCTGCTTGAAGACCTCAGTATCCCTCTTCACACAGACAAGCAACATGTGAAAAGGAAGTATCAGTATCTAATGCTGCAGAGTGCTATTCCAACTTCATCCACCACTTTCATATGGACTTGACTATCCCTTGTACCTCTTTGGTTAGTAATTTAAGCCAACAAGGGCCCAGACCATAGACTGATTTGACAGTAACTCTGACTTAGCGAATAAGTTATGGCTTGGTTCTCTTGATCTTAAACAGGTTTACAATAGAAGGACATGTACTCTCCAGAAACTCAATGTCTTCAGAAGCCTGTCAGCTGTGGTTACCCACATCTTCAAATGGAGATCATATAATAGTTCCCGAAAAGACCACAGCCTTGCTTCTAAGCAGTTTCTCATTCGTAATGCAATGTCCTCAGCTTCAAGGGACATTACAGCTTGTACGGTCTTCCTGCTCTTGGCTACAAGTACTTGGGTCATCTGAAAGATCAGTTCATGATCTTTGGTATTTGCTATTTATAGTTTCTTTTTGTTAATGTTGCAAATGTTAGCCTGTTCTTGAAAACAAACGCCAGGAACAGAAAACCGCTGTTTTCTTAGTTACGTCTTTTCTCCTTCTTTTTCCTGCTTAGACCCCAGTGCTACAATTCTGTTTCTTTTGATTTTATCTCTCAAGATCTCATTAAAAACTACCACACTATCCCACCCCCTTGCTTGCTGCCAAGTGACACAGTGACCTATATTTAGCTCTCTTTACCTTTTAACCATAAATCAAAGTACTTCCTTCTTTTTTGCACCTCTTCAAACATCACTCAATTCCCTGACATCTTCCTGGTAATAAGAGTTATTTCAGATTTAAACTGAGGGGCACTCATCAGTTTCACAAACAGAATACAACCCTTACAGTAACATATAGTTCAGGGGTTTCTTTCTTTCAACACATGCAAAAATAAAGTTACACTTCCTTTATATTTTCAACATTTATGTCAACAGCAACTCACAGAGCTACAAGTCGACGCTTTGCCTCTTGCTTTTGACAACCCTAGTCAGATATCAGAAGGGAAGGAAAATAAACCAAACAAACCCCCCCCACACTACTCAACTAGTCTGCTTTAAATAATGAAAGAATTACCAGGTGTGTTTTTACACAGAAACACTTCATCTATTTAGTGACCTTTTTCTATGTTTTTAACATTTTCATCAGTACAAGAACAATTATAAATCCTTAAATACTTAAACTTCCAGGGCTGCCTTCAGACACAGAATCATAGAATAGTTAGGGTTGGAAAGGCCCTTAAGATCAGCTAGTTCCAAACCCCTGCCATGGGCAGGGATACATCAAAATGGTTTATAAAACATACCAAACCAGAAATTCCCAGCATTTTGTCAAGATTTAGGAGCCAAAATAGTCATACTCCAGTCATCTGCCTTATTTACACCCTCTGAAGCTTTTGCCTACTATTTATATTCACACACATGATGAACATAATATACAGTCAAACGCATTCATTAGCTGTTAATACAGATGCTGTTCTGCCCATAACTGCAAAAGAGAAGACAACAGCATGAAATGTTTCCACTATTCCAAATAAAATTTTTAATACATTACCTTCAGTTGAAGCAGCATCAATCATTACTCGTTGCATGAGGACTGGCTCTAATCCAAAGTCAAACACAACAGTTTGGCGAAAAGTTCCAAAGATTTCTGTGTTAAATGCTATACTGACTTTGTATATATAATGATCTATTCCATTCTGGACCATCTTTCCTCCTATCCATTCCTGACAGTTTTCTGGAACTTCCTGGGATACCTGGGTAGTGCTGTCTCCAGCAGATATTGCAACGATACTAAAATGTGGGCGATGGGCATCATAAAGCAATGCCACTCGATACAGCATTCTTGCAGGCTATAAAGAAAAAGGCAGAGGTTGAAATAACAGCACATTAGAAACCTGAAATTATTTCAGGACTATAATCACATGCAATCAGGTAACAAGAGCTTATAAGAACTTCAGATTCTCAGAGCAGGTAAGAGTCCTGCCTGCTTTCCAGAAACCTGGCCAGTCAATACATCATCACCAGAGTTGCTGGGAAGACAGAGAGAAGGGGTGGTGCTAAGAAGTTTCTCTATTTTAAGAAGAATTATGCAACTGGAATCTTAATAACAAGGTTTGTGGTTTGCATTCAGACTCACTTTCAAAAGATAAGTAGTCCTACCTTGCAAGTGAGAGCAAATGTCCATGTCTGATGGGACTTTTTGGTTGTGACAGTTACCGATAGCTCAGGATTATGTTCTACTCTCACTCCTTCTACACATTCACTAAGCTAGAATAAAACAAAAAAAGATAATGTTAAACTTCTACAGGTAGTATCAAAATAAAAATAATCAGAGAAAGGGAGTAATTTTTAACGGGAAATGGAAAAAAAATGGTTTCCTACATTATGCAGGATTGATGCAAGTCCTGTAAAGTGACTTTCACATTAATGTAAATAAAAATTCAGAAAGACAAGCAAGCCAAATCTGCTAGGTCACACTACGTATGTGAAGAATGCAACCATTTAAGGACAATTAACTGCAGGACTTGACTTTCAAAAACCAGTTTAATTGAGAAAGTTTCAAGTAGAAAAAGATTTGGTTTGGAAAGAAGGATCTAATAAAACAAGGCCCAAAGACTTCATTTCCAGAAGACCTCAGATCTCATGACATCAATGAGACTACCAGAGACACCACGAAACTAGAATGAGGCTTTTTACTCATTAATGCACTCTGCATAGAAAGTCTACTCTTCCTAGATTTTGGAACGACAACTCCTTAGGGTCAGTGGTGAGTAGAGCTGGTCAAATGCCACAAAAACTTCTTTTGGTATTTCAAATGGCTGCTAAGTTTGATCATGTCCATACCCCACACTCTGGTATACAAACTGTTTTAAATGTTTGGGGGATTGGCTGCTCTACATACAAGTGACTGCAGCTGCAGGCAAACAAAAAGAGCCATGCACAAGCAAGAGTATTCTCCACCAAGCTTTGCCATTTATTGTTCCCAGTTTAGTAAGTTCTGCCATCTAGTCAAGGAACAGGAACAATACCATGAGACTTGGCTGACCCACCCTGCACTGGGAAGAGTAAATACGCAAAATTAATGAGCTGTGATTAACCTACAAACTGTAATTCACAAACTCTACTGAATTCCTGAAAAGAATGAGTACACTTGCAGATACCAGCTTAAGCCTCTGGTATCTTTGCAAGAAGACATAGGGCAGGATGGAAAGGGAAGCAAATGGGTTGGACACTTTCTTGGTAAGGAGAAATTCAACCAACTCTGACATTAAGGGCTAAAACCAGGCACATCTGTCTGTTTTAAATATGAGCACATAGGGAAGCAGTGTACTTTTCTTACCACTTTCTCAGGAGATAACGAATTCATCCATTTCTCAATCAAGGTTTCCATATAACTGCCTGAACACTGTTTGTTTTCCTTCTGCTGTTTTAATCTGATCAAGCGGGAAGCATATCGTTTCTGCCATTCTGTTAGCTCTTCCTGGGAATGTGCTGAAGTACACTGTGCACCGTACCTGCAGATCCCTTGCTCTAAAAATCTACATAAAATAGGAAACACAATTATGTCTTAAACTTTTTGGTCTCCAATTAAAAAACAAACAAAATTACCAAGATTATACTTTTCAAGCTTCTTTAAGTCTCTCTTAAGAACTGAAGGCAGTTTAGTTCACATGAACTAATCTGGATACACATATACATGCACCCAGCATTTTGGAAGAGAGGCAGCAGCCTCTCGTGCACTGAAGCCTGGAAAAGTATATTGAATTTCTTTTAAATGTAGGGGACAGAAATCGTCTTAAGAAATCTCCAGCTTCAAAGAGGAAAGAATCAAGGGCACAGCAATTAACACAATGAGATCATGGACTATCCCTGAAATGACTAGACCCTGTATTAATATGAATAAAACACTGTTCATCAGGAGCAAAGGGAAGATACATGAGTTCCTCCAGTAGTTATGTTATTAGCTGATAAATACTCATTCAGCAGTTTTTCCTAGAGCAACAGTGACATCACATGGTCCTTTCTATTAAATACACTTAGACACACATCACCTCTCAAGGAAAAGCTTTAATCCTTTTTTTTGCAAAGGGTGTATCAGACCAAAAGGATCTATTTTTTGCAGAAGTAAAGGATTTGTTCAAATATTACATTTTTAATTTAATGGCATGTGTTAATGCATCATTCCAAGCACCTAGACACATTTAAGCATTCCAGTTCTCAGGATTTATTGCAAGTCTAGGCAAATGCCTCTAACTTGGGAACTGTTTTTCTAATTAAACTTTGTATTAAAATTATAACACAGCAGTAGCTGCACCTTCAGCATTCTTCAAAACTAAGGCACTTAAAAAATAGATGACAAAATGAAGAATAAAATGGGAGGGGTAAGTTCTGACAGTTCTAAGAAAGTAGTGGACGTACAGAGTAAGCATCAGGCCAGGAGTCCTATTTGTTGGTTTTGCGTAAGGAGACTATAAAGAATTAATTTAAGCATCACATTTATTACAAATAAAGTTAGGCAGGATAGCCTCTGTCAGGACGTTAAGTTTACAGAAACTTGGTAGACATAGCTGTACTTAAATTTCATGTGGATATCTATGTATATAATTATACTAAGAATCTCTTCATACAGTGATGAGTTACTATACAAAAAGAAAGGATGCACCAAGGCTAGAAACATACAGTAAGTCAGGACCCCACATCATTGATGAAGACAGCAGAAGGGGACTAGTGAGCGAATACCCTTTCCATAGTAAATATATTATGTAATGTAATGTGAATTAGAATGTGAACTTTGAGATATGCTGACAAAAACAAATAACACCTGACTATGGTGTGAAAACTTTGCAGCAAAACTACCTGGATATCTAGGCCACCTTTGTATCAGTGGTTATAATTTGGCATATACTCTTCCTTCAAGAGCTGTTTAAGCATTTAAAGGTTTGCATGCCCAAATTGCAAATAAAATAAGCATGCTATATATTGTGATGTCACTAAATGTGTTCTAAAGCTATACTCCTTACTCTGGATTAAAATATTTTTCTTAGCAGTCATTTTCAGTATTTTTATTGTAAATTTTCCAATTCACCACTGCATTAGAATGCTAAAGTACAATTATGATGTTCATGGCCCAAAGTAAATAGAGCGCAAGCATAAAAAAAATGTTGACCTGTTCTTATTAGCAGGTCTAAAATCAAGCTGTTTTCCTCTTCATTATTTACCTGGGAAGTGTATTACCTTAACATTTGTCACCATTAGGCAAGTTTTCCACATTCTCATTGTTCGTATTTTTAATGGGCACTATTTTTTCCTCATTTTTAGTTTCTTACTTAATACCTCCTGCAATTCCATAGCTTCATTATCTAGAATAAATATGCTGTACTCCTACGGCTTTACAGCACACAGGGGGAAAACAAACCACAGCTTCAAGAATTCTTATTCAGTATCTGTAACTGCCTGCTCATAAGGAACTAAAACCTTTAGTCCATGGTCAGAATGATACTGTTCACATGGATTTGCTGAAGTAAGGCACATCCTTCTCACTGCAAGGGTTAACAGTGTGGATAAAGCTAATTACAGCTTCAGTAGAAAAATGTTTCAGAGCAAGGGCTGGAAACATGGTATAGATGTTACTCAACAGAAACATGGTATAGATGCTGCTCAACAATCATCAGGAACTAAAAATTGTAAATATCTGCTTTTTCAAAATAGCTGAATATGCACCAGATACGATAAAAGCCAGGAAAAGTTGCCAACATTTAACATCTTCAGAAAATCATGCCAAAAAATTGCCCAAATTCAGCAATTCAGTTGTGTCGTTTAAAAAACAGGTCAAATTCCTGCTGATGTTTCTAAAATAGCTTATTTTCATCAGCTTTATCTATTTTGTAGAATCAAACACATACCGATGGTTCCTCCCCGTCTATATTAATACAGCTTTATTCAAATACTGACAATTAATGACACAAACTAGAGGCAATATTGACTTGACAACTGAAAATGGAGAAGAAACTCCAATAGGAGCCACTGGATTTTGAGCAAGTCAATTCTATGTATTTCAACTTATGCAGAATGGAAATAATGAGATCTGCAGGAAAGTTCTACAAACATTTTCTTCATCTGGAGACAAAGCACATCTATCAACAAAGCCTATTTATTTTATCACAAATAAGAAAAGGGTAAGGGAAGAAGGCATGTGCTGACCTGTCACTAGAAAAATGGCCCTCAAACCACACTCTCCCATTTTATAAGCTGAAGCACTTCCAGATAAACTGATCTTTCAAAAACTATCTGTGACCACATCAACTCTTGTTCTAACAAGTACCTTCTTTTTCCTGACCTCTTAATCATTCTGTCAGCAGCTAAATAACAGAAGAAACATTAGGGTCCCCTGGAGAATGGTGATATAAAGCAATGACTTTACCTTTTACATAGCGTATATTCTTCACTGCTTGTGACTCCCCGGGGTGGAGGGCGGAAGTGCCAGCCATCCCGGGACCCTGCAAAGGAGGCAAGATTTGGTTACTTCTCTAATTGCCAGTGAGTCAGATAGTAACTGTCCAGAGAATTCCATCTCTAAACTCAAAGCCAAAGTGTATTTGTCCACAAGGCAAATTATCCACCAACAATAAAGTTTCAATCCTAACAAATTAGTGTAAAGAAAGGTCATGAAGGGAAGTTTCTAACAATGTGCAGAAGAGCAGGCTGTGATACAACACTTCTAGCAATAAATAGAAACTTCTGCCTCCAAATTCAGTTAGTGACGAGGTAATTCTACCTCAACCACAAAGGTCCATCATGATAGTCAAGCCCCCTTTTTGCTTTTTGACTACTATGCAGTGCTGAGTATTCAGCAGAATCCAAGTCTTTTCATTACAAAATAGAATAGCTTTAGAACTGAGTTTACATACCTTCCTCTAAATCTTCTACATGATATCCTGATGGTACTTTACCAGCTGCCTATAATTATATAAAAAAACCCCACAGTTATAAAGGAACACAGAAAAATCTCATCAACAAGAACTGCTCTGGCTTCTCTGCTGTCAAAATGTGTTTCAGAACAACCAATACAAAAATATTACCAGAAGTCTGAAATCACTTTCAGTCATAAACATAAATTTCATATTAACCTAATTGGATTGCAGCCACTGATAAAAGGAATTCTGACAGGAACACCAAGTGTAGTCATTGCTGTATGAAAATCTGAGAGATTTTTACAAGTCTAAATTCCACCCTGTGATCATTTCAATGCAGCTTTTAAAAGGCCACAAGTCTGAACTGTATTAAGATGTCTTTCAGCTTTGAATCTACACTAAAAATAAAGCCCCTATCAGTGACAAAGCACTGGGGGGCTGGGAGGAAAGGAAGAGGCAATTTAATCAGTAGAAATGACAGATTAACCCCTAATACAAAAAAAGGGCACTGATATGTTTATTATTTCAGAATCATTTCCAACATAGAAAAATACAATAAATACATAAATAATGCAGATCTAAATGCTTTGAATTCTTTCTACTTTCTACTTCAAGAAAGTCAACAACATATTAGCAACTTCCTCTATTTTCCCATACACCATGCAAGATTGTAATGAAGGCTCCTGGATAGGTAGGTGGTAAAGTCCAACAGACCAGTGGAAACACTGATGTTTGAACCAGTATGTTCACAGTGAGCCTGGATCTCCTGGGGCTTTCAGCTCGTTCAGGTACTGCTCATTATTTTTCCACTAATATGCTTATTATTACCTCTGTTTCAGCAAGAAGTGTTTTCAGTCGTGTCAGATCTTTAGTTACCATCCCGTTCTGGGGGGGGAGAAAGAATATTAATACTTCAAACAAACCTTAACATGCATTAAACCACAGCAAGTAAGTTCATTTCCCCCACACACACCACCACCACAGAGAAGGGCAAGAAGGAAAAATGAGTCTGACTTGGAAAGCACAATTATAAATGACCTACTACATAACACTGAGTGAAAAAGGGCACTAGATTTACAGGAAGTATCAATACAGGGCAATGCAGGAAAGCAGAGTGTTCAGAACAACTTGGGAGAATAAAAAATTTCTCATGAAGTTTAGCTGCCACTCAAGACAAGTATTAACAGCTACAGTATTTATTGATTGCTACCCTGCAGAGCAGTACTCTACATGCAGAGTAGCCATGGACAAGGTCTCGGGAGATCTGTGCTCTGTCATTAGCTTGGCTGCTGGCCTGCTGGGTGACCTTAGGCAGGTCACTTCACCTCTCCATGCCCTAGTTTCCAAACTGCAAAATGGGGACAGTGATACTGACTGTCTTCACAGAGCACTTTGTAAGCTACTACTGAAAAGCACTATACATGTACTGTATGCTGTGGTTACTGAAACACTTTGGCTCTAAAGTAATACAATAAAGTTTCACTGGAGTTGCAGTGATGGATCCCTTTCTTCTTAAGGACCAACTTTAGAAACTACTAGTTTCTACAGTTTCATAACTCCTCCTGCTCTGATGTAGGCTACACGATTTTCAGTTTTCACTAAAAAACAAGGATTAGCCATGTAACTAAAAGTAACTGCATATTCATATTACATGTGAAGTAAAAATCCTTCAGAATGGAATTTATCTGAAATATGTAGCTAAGTGCAATGACTTCACACACAAGTAAGCCAAAACTTTGATTAAAGGAAGCCAGAACTGTGGTTCTTATTTCAGTCATCTCTTACAGAAACTTAAGTGCTAGCACATTTGTTAGACTTCACATTTTGATTGTGCTACTGAGGAGTAGAAATTACTCTTTGCTGAAAACTTACAAACTCAACAACTCTCACACTTAGGCTTTTTTCAAACTGATTTTTCACTTCTTCAGCAGACAGCTGCAAATTCAGCTTAAACATATTAGAGGATAAAATGTTACCAAGAATCACTCTCTTAAGTCACTGGGGAGGAAACTGGATGGATTCCAGCCCTTCAATAAATTCATTCCAAAACTGACTTTCATTTCTTCTCTCATACAATGCACAAGTCAGTAAATCAGTTGCTGATTTTAATATTCCTACTGAAAACAACTGTGTCTTACAACCTAAANATCACTCTCTTAAGTCACTGGGGAGGAAACTGGATGGATTCCAGCCCTTCAATAAATTCATTCCAAAACTGACTTTCATTTCTTCTCTCATACAATGCACAAGTCAGTAAATCAGTTGCTGATTTTAATATTCCTACTGAAAACAAAGCTTGTAAAAACCCTCTCAAACTCTGCTTGGGAACAACACTCTGGAATTAGAGACTAAGTAACTTTATTTGCACAAGAGCTCAAAACAAGGGCACTATACACTTCCTGTGATAGCGAGCTTCTGGCTATTTTACTGGGTTTTTCCCTGCAGGCAAGTTTCTTCTGACCTCACCAGGAATTTTTCAATGAAGCATTTTTTCATTAGAAAACATGAGCTAAACAAAGTAAAACCCCTTTTCTTTATGTAAAAATAGCCAATGGCAGGGGGAAAGGGAATTCAGGATACATACCAGACAGACAAACAGAACTGCCCCTCAGAAACAACCTTCTGATTAAGTTAAGCACCAAGGTATAGGAGACATGATCCAATTTCAAGGTAACGGGCTCTCCTACCACAGTTTCTGATGTCACTTAGACATTCCTCATGGTCTGACCAGAGGAATGTTCTTGTCTGTGCTATAACCACATTTCTGGATTTAGCATCACCAGCAGTTCATGATGACAAACTGCATGCTATGTAATCTAGATTACAGAAATAAAAAGGACACTATCCTGTGAAGACTTATTGTCCCTAACTGTTCCCATATGAGTAGTCACATATGAGCCACAACAGTTACTAACTGAATGGGGTTAAAAGCATCTTTACAGGTTTTGACAGTTGAAGGGTAAGATAGAAGCTTTGAACTCAAAGCTTTATCTTCATCTGGAAATACACAGGTTTGGGGTTTTTTTCTGAAAGGCTTTTCATGCTCTCTTACAACTTACCATGTGCTAGTTATTTAAAAGTCCTATCAATCATTTTTCTGTTTAAAACCATATGATGTTAGGTGCAACTTTAACAAAGTAAGCACAAGTCTGAGATTTACATTATTCTAGTCAATCCCATAAATATGAAAATTCGTTTGTATTCCCTGAGGATTCAGGCCAGGAACCAAGAATCAACACCCCTAAAAAAGTGCTAATGCAACAACCGAGGTACCCTGCTAAATATGTGTGCCCATATACTTCTATTTACTATAATATACTATTATTGTGGGTTTCATACAATTCATTTTAGTTGCAGCCTTACAGAAGTTCATTATTACACATATTTCTAAAAAAGAAAAAACAAAACTGCTTTTTAAATTATATAGATTGCAACGAACCCACTTACCAGTGATTCACCCATCAGTGATTTGGAAAGAACATTAGACACAATTTGCAGCTTCCCTTTAAGATGCATGCAGCAGAGCACTGCACGGAAAGATCCATCTCCCTTGGCCAGCCCCTCTCCCAGCACTGCAACACAAATCAGCAGCTATTAGCTTCATCACAGTACACATTTAATTAACCTATATACAGTTTTCCTTCATCTTGAACATGAAAATAAAGTCTGAAATTTGGGTTGATCCATGGCTTCTTGGGAAGACAAGTCTTGGATTAAAGGAAGTATTACTTGTTCTTGGCTAATATTAACTTGAAACTTGTCTCCCACCGTCTAAGAAAAGCTGTACAAGCTGTACATGAGCTCAAAAAAGGCTGTCATGTTTACATGCTAAAATAGACAAAAATTAAATATGGGAAGGTTAAATTCAAATATCTGACACAGACACAAAGGATCTCCTCTTCACAGAAAGGGTAAAAAATAAATCGCAACCAACAACCTCTCAGTAACACAAACATGCTCAGGAAGATCCATTCATGCTCACAGAAAAACATGCCCTGTCCTTTCCAAATATAGCTAACCTCCTCATGGCCAATTCCTGCGACTTTAAAAGGGCTTTTATTCACTTACACTGTAAAGTGCAGGATATAGGAACGATTGTTTGAGTCCAGAAATTTACAGGCTCTGTGTAACAGAAAACTTTCCTAATGCTTTCTAGCACTGGATCAGATAGCTGCCAAACAGACACTTTCAATGACACTTCCAACAGTGAAAGGATTTATTTCACGATATAGATGTGCTTCAGACAAGCAGGAATAACACTTAATCATATATATTACCTGTCCAGAAAATGAAATGCCAGAGTAAAAAAGCTAGTAAGCTAAGCATGTGAGTTGAAAAGAAGGCTGGACAGTTGTTTAAAATTACAGAATCATTAACATGTATTACTGTTATTGCAGGCAACATCAATGTCTGTGTTTACACCACTACTCATGCAGATGCAAACAGCTGCTGTCAATGCTAACAGGAGTTTTACACTGACTTCAGGATTACATTTGAGAAGAATAAATCAAAACTCCTCACTCAACAGTCGTTCGCCCCATTAACACAAAGTGCAAGAAAAAACAGTCCCACAAAACAGTTACATAAAACCGACCTGGCATCTCTTCAGAATTAAATGGTAACTAAATCCTGTCTAAAGTTCCTCAAAGATCAGGCTGAATTCACCACTCTGAGGATACTGACCACGTTTCCAAAAATAGGCCTTACTTCCCAAATCAGAAGGAGCTGTGCCAGAAATAGCTTTAACATGTCTGACAGTTTGCTATTTTAACCTCGAAGACTGGATGTCCAATTACAATCTTTCATATCATTAACCGCATGGGATCACCAAGCTAAAACATAAAAGACTTACACAACACATTGACCAGTATCTTTTGGTAAAGATTTGAGGAATAATTTAAAGGATTGCAAAGTATCATCATTCTTTGTAACGCTACAAGCAGCACACTGTGAAGAACTTTTATTTCTTCAGTTATTTCAAATGTACTTCTCATGCAGGTTAAAATGAAACAGTGTCATAGGTATGCAACATGTCAAGTCTTGTAAAAAGACAGAAGAGCAGCTTGAATAAAACTGTCTAAGAAAAAAAAGAGGCTCAAGGAAGTGTGAGTATCAAGTAGTCCATGCTGAGGTTGTTTTTAACCAAGGGTATTTCAAACCTAAAACTAAAACTAAGACCCTCCAGGGTCACAAATGCAGATATTCTAAACTGTCAGATGCTGGACTACAATTGGTAACAGCACATCCTAGGGAACCCCAACCAGCTAGCTCATTCATACAGTCATAAAAACACAATGTGTGTGTATATAAAACAACACACACAAACCATTTTCATACAGATACATAAATATGACATTAGTAAGTTGAAAAATGTCCTCTGGTTTAGATCTGGAAAAATATTTGCAGAACATGCTGACATGAATTAAAAAAATTAACATTAAACCGGATGATATTCCTTTGTTACCTGCTATATTTGAAAGTTCTTAACTGGGGGAAAAAAAAGCAGACATCAGTGCTGCTCTTCCACCCACTTCTATGCCCATCCAGTGAGAGAAGAAAAATAGTTAACATGACAGTTTCTTTGATATCCTGATAACTGACACATATGCCAAGAAAAAGTTTCACAGATGGATGTCACCAATCTACCCCTATGACAAACCCATCAGACCTCATCAATGACAATCCTATTCATTAAACAGCTTTCTCCCTCCTACCTCCTTTCACCTTCATTCATCTTTCCATGTGTGTGTCTCGCTTTGATTTGCCATCGCGAAAGACAACTGTGAGGTTAGTCAGAATATTACACCCTTGGCAGAGATCAACAGTTAAAAGAAGCAGCTTAAAATACAAAAACCTCCAGACTATTTTAAGCATGATACTGATTAAGTGACATTCAGCCTTTTAAATCTGTTGAACTTTAATTTTACACCTACAGAAGCAAGAAGCGAGTTTACTTTTCTTAGCTATATTTTGTGGGCCTCCACAAGCAGGCTGTAGAGCCACACAAATTCCCCAGACTTGAGCATCAATGAAGACAAATGTATTTAAAACAACCAAGCAAGCCACAAAAAAAAACCCCACACAACAAAACCCACACAAAACCAGAACAAACAATTCAAAGATCATCACTGCTAGCACACGAATGGCAGAATAGTGTATCAGCCTGTGTAACAAAGCTGTGGTTTGCAAAAGCTGTCTTTAAAATTCAAGAGTAGTTAAGGAACTAACAACTGAAAGGTGAGATCTACCCACCTTCTCTTTACCAATCCAACTGATAAACTCGGCTCCAACGCTTACCAAACTCTGCAGAGAGTTCTCAGTGAGTTTTGAGTTACTTGCATTATACATGGATAACAGAACATTAGGCAGGATGGTTAATTCCTTTAAAAATACCCTAAGTGCACAAAGAAGTGAAATGTGAAAGGCTCAACTTCTCTGTGCCATATGCACATTTAGAGGCTTTAACAAATACGAATCAATGTAAGTACATCGTCTTGATTTTCTCTGAATCAAGTCCCAAAACCCAAACCAAAATATCAACCATGTCCCTAGGAAGAAAGACGGAACCATCAACTATCTTTAACTGCACATGAATCCTAACACTAGCCATTCATCCTACCAAGTTATCTATTATATAATAGTATACTAAGTTATCTATTAGCCAAACACACCACTGTGCCAAAGACATGCATTTGAGTTCCGCTACTTCAATATGAGTTAGAAAATAGTGAGATCTCTCTAAAAAAGAAGAAGAAAAAAAAAAGTAGAAAAAGCCTTATGAAACAGACACATAATTTTAACTAGGAAAAAAAAATATCACTGTTAGCAAACTAACAAATCTGGGCATCAGTTTTTAAAATGCAGACAACTGAGTGCAATTTATAACACTATGTAATGAAAAAAAAAGAAATAAGCATACCATGCCTACAGTCTTCATCTGCTTGCCCATACTTTTTCTGAAAGGTAAAACATGAGAAGTTTAAAGATGGCATCATTCCAGTTAGCACAAACAACGACATGCTTGAATTACAAGTGTCTTAAAGCGTTTTAGAATCCATTACCTCATCTTTTCCTGGGTGCAACATGTAAAGAACAGCAGTCACATGTCAAATGTAGTATAATTAATTCTTAGAATGCTGACTTTTTCTGTTTCTCAGCAAACAGACATTTTAAGAGAGGAACACAAATGGGCAAAGTATACAGAATCATAGAATAGTTAGGGTTGGGAAGGACCTTACTATCATCTAGCTCCAAACCCCGGTGTTTTATATGTGTTTGTAGGTGGCTCACAACACCTAGGAAAAAAATAGGAAAACTCAACTTTCTTTTCTGGCCACTGCAATTCTTCTTTTAAACTTGCACCAACATGATGCTGTTGAAATCTGCAGGTGTTTTATTTTACTATCAGTGGTGCTTTTAAATAATTGCAGGGAAAAAACCATTGAATTATTATTTTTTTAGGCATTCAAGTACCTGTAGAACCCCAAGTCTTTAAGAGGAAAGTTTTGATTACAAGGATCTTTCTAAAGCCCCTGAAGAGTTACTGCAATAATGTCACTATGATGAATATCCAGATGGGTGCCTCACAGGATTTTCCAAGGCATCAAGGTCAGAAATGTCTTAAATACTGCTCAGCACATAGCTGCATATTGGCCTATGCAAATGATTTTGAGAAGCCAAGTCCACAGTAACTTCCATTAAAAAAACAACTTCTGTTATTTCCGAGTCTCTTCCCCGAGGGAGCTGTAAGATAGGTGACCTCTCCACTTCAGAAGTTTCCCAGCTCTTGCATAGTCCAATTCAGCTGTGTATTTAAAATACTCTCACATCAGATGGGCAAGATTTATTTTAAAGCTGCTGAGCAAAGTCTTACAACTTGGCCAAACTTTTTCCACTTGGGATGAAACTGTTCCTATCCAGTACCTGAAGATTAGGGGTGGACAAAGCTCCTGTAAATCCATAATAATATTTCCAAAACACAAAGGTAAGGAAAAATGTAGGTTCATTAAGCAGGTTGTAAGTTTATTCTTAAGCACTTTATTGTCCTTCCCCTCAAGAAACTGTAAGTCTCTGATGCTTCAAAGGAAGGACAGGAATTTGGCAATGGGATCACCTGTAATTCAAGGTCAAGCCTCTTACCTTACATTTAAAAATCTTTACAAAGACTCCAGTTTTCGCACTTCCATTAAAACCTGCCAGAGCCTAAAAGTTACATCTTTCACAAGACATGCTCTAGTCTAGCAATGGAAAGCTGGTACATGATCAAGTATTAAAAGACTAGTCAGGTCTGTGCAAATGGAGCTAAATTAGGCGAGAACTGGCTACCTGAATTCTGGCATTCCTTAACTTTGGGTTTTTTGGGTGTTTAGGTTTGCAACCTCAATTTCATTTCATGCTCTTTGAAGATAAGGTCATTGGTATGTAATTCAGCATAACTGTACAAACATAATACCCTAAACCCAGACATTTTGCCTTCCTGGAATGTATTTTTAGTTTAAGTATTTTTCTTCATTCTTTTAGAGAACTGTGATTCACACCCAAACTACTTAGAGGTCCCAATCCTGAAAAATAAACAGATCAAGGAAAACTACAAGACAGAAGCCTCATGTATGCTTTAGCAAGAGGGACTGGTGGCAAACCAACATGCCAATCACAGCAAAACTCTGAATTTTATTTAAATGCTGACGGTACAAGGTTTTCGATGTTATTTCCAGTTCACTACATACTGTTAAAGAGTCACACTCACAAGTTGTAAAAAGGAAGCAATTCTATACAGAAGAGTCTCGATTTTGATGCGGTCGATTTCTGCCTGGCATGCCTCCGGGAGGTGAGCTGGGGGGTACTGGCTGAGGGAAAGGAGAGCCTCTGTGCAATGCTTCACTGCCACTTCATAATCCTGCTGCTTAAGAGATTCACATGCTTGTTCACATGACTTCTCTGGTCTTCTGTCTGCCATGACTCAGGGACAGAAATCCTAGAGTGGGGGCAGAGGGGACGATAAAATGTTGGTTAGCTGTATAATGGCAGTGACAACTTGCCAACCAACTTCCATTCCCATCTCAAGGTGCTGTTATCACATCCCCTTCCTTTTATGCCACTCACATTTCCTATCCCAAGCTTCCTCACTAACTAATCTCTTCCCGGACTTTTCTTCATTGCTCTCAGCTTTCAGTTTTGATTCTATTTCAAGAAGGCATTTAAACCCACTACCGATAGAGGCTTTTGGGTCCTTGCTCACAACATGAAAGTTACACAACTCATCCAAACTTTCTCCAAGCCTGCAGCCATTCACTCCAAGACACCTTTCTCTCTAAAGCATTTCTCACCTACACTAGGGGAAGGAACCACACTCTCTGGCTGGGTGAAGCACAATGGGGATAGACAAGGATGAATGAGAAAGAACAGGATCTCAACAGGAAATTGCTTTCCTCTTTCTTCAGCTGGTTTATTTTCACTTATGTCTGAGAAAGACCTAGGTACCCCCTCACACCAACACTTTTGTGCACAAGTTCTTAAATAATCTTAAAGCACTTATTTTTAGGCAGGAAAAAACCTGAAAAGTTGTGATAAAGATCTGTATCCAAGGCAGACATTATCTGCCAATAAACAGAGACAAATGGTTGTCCACAATCTAATCCACCAGTAGAAAAGCAAAGCACTTCAATAATCCCTGTCTCCATTTTCCCTTCATTGATGTATTTAAATATACAATACACACCCTTAGAGACATTGTACTTTAAAGCTGACTTCACAAAATTACATTCTTATAACTGAAAGAGGAAAAAATGATAGAGCTCTCATTTTCAGTTTTAGCAAGCAGCAAACCAGCAATATTTGTGATTATACATCAACTATCACGACTGTGCCAGATACCTCTCCTTAGCCCACTTTAAAACTTCACTGCTATAAAGCTCCCTTACACTTGACAGTTTTAGGTTTTTAATCACACTAACAGAAAGTCAGGCAGTCAATCTGAAGGTCAAATAAATGTGATTTCCTTATATGCAAAATCCCACCTCCTCATTAACAGATGCCAGAGCCAACAGACGGTAGAAATATAAATGAGACTTTACATATTTTAAACAACGTAGAAGGGAACAATGTATTCCCTTCCACTCTTACAATCTGATTCAGTATCAATATAGAAGCATCAAGGCATATTGATTTCTTCCAAGACAATTTTGACTTAAATCACCTTGCCTTTTACAACTTTTACACAGATTTCTTATGTACCACAATGTCGCTTCCCAAAAAATGGAGAAAGACAAGCATGAACATTTTGCAGTTATCCTGATACAAATCTGTGACATATGCCTCTTCCTTAACATTGACCTGGCAAAATATTACCTCATTCATCCAGATATTTCTTTTTCTGCTAAAAATAAACCCCTAGTTTCAATTCGAATAGGAACAGGCAAGTAGGTTTTGCATTTCCATACATATGAGTAATTCATTCATGGAGTAATTTTATTAACATCAAAGATACTCAGCTGGATCACTTCAGCACATATTTTCAATTATACAAATGTTAGGTATAAAAGCTGTTTATGTAAAGATGCTTTCTAAATACAACTAAAAATTACACTGATTTCCACTTCAGTAACATTTTAGGCCACAGTGAATTTTACAAATCCAGGATTTGCTTCAATAGCAATACAACAGTTAATTGATGTTTTTCTCATGTACATTCTGTTTTCCTCCTAAGGGACTGAAAAGAGAGGGTTTCATGAACTCTGTTGTACTTTTGATTTCCTCACTTCCTGGCTGACATAAAACCAAAATTCCTTTGACCAAAAGCCTGAGCAGAGCTGCTGTCTGTTTATTCCCAAGGAACTGATTATACACAGATCCCATCCTAGCTGACCTGGCCAGCATAACTGAAGGCATTTGAAAGCGAAGTTACCCAGTCCTCCTTTTCCAACATGGCACTAAGTAAAAGAAACCCATGTTACTTATCAATTGGCTTATGCTGGCTGTTTTGATAAATACTGAACTAGTCTATCTGAGGAGAAGCTGGATTTCACCCCCAGCAGGACTGCAAAGACCACATAATGCCTTTGGCAGCTTGAAGACTTAGAAAGCACTTCATAGGAGGTAACTGATCCTAAGCAAAAACCTGTGGATGAAGTTAAGTAGAGCCAAGGAAAGTCAGGAGCAGGCTGTTTGGGTAACTGGCTAAACTAAGTCACGCTATTAGTACTTCTTAGTGTAATTACAAAACCCACCGAAGTCACAGTACATGGGACACAGTGATAGAGAAGGAGCCACTGCAGCCTAATTTTGGTTTGTTTTGTTTTAAATAAAATCTAATCATAACAAAGAAAACCAATATGTGGACAACATATGGAAAATTAGACACTACAGCTCTCATATTTAAGTTCAATTGCATTTGTATCCACAGATGCAGATACAAACATGTATATTTACTGTGCATTTGCACCATCTACTTCAGACTCCAATCCAGGTGCTCTGAACTGCTCCCTGGACACAGCTGGCTCTTCCTGATGGCTCTTTAAAAACCTGCACTCCTAGTTTTGGTCCCCTGAGCTGTGCCTAAATCAGGAGCTGAGAGCAGATGAGGTAAATGTGAATTACAAATACGCTTTCTTAAAATCTAGCTACTGTAGTACCTGACCTACCCATGCTCAGAATCATTTCATAACAGTTAACATTTTAACAGCCAAGGCCTATGTACTTGTCAAAGGAAATCTGCATTCTGTGTTTATTTTCCAAGAGATTTCCAATATAAAACAGGAATTTCTACATTCATTCCAAGAGTAGAAATTATTACAGATTAGAATGGAAAGCTGAAAAGTTGCAACGTCTGTGCTGTGCTCCTGCATCCCTTCATAGACTGAGCAAATTACTTATGCACTTCACTTTTTCTGTCTGTAAAATTGAGATTGAAATACTAAGCATGTAACAGAACAAATGCCAGGCTTATTCATTTTCTCAAAATGGCCTGCAGAACATGCCACAAATTCCTAAATTCAAATCTGAGTAACAATTTATTCTAGTAGCAAAGTTCAGTATGTCTGCAAAATTTCAAGGAAGAGTAAACAGGCATATTCCCACCATCTGAAATAGGCGGACGTACCCTAGAAACATGGGCACAATGTTGTATTAACAGAGCCTGTACTATCAGTGGCCAATACAAAGCTTTGAATCCCGGCAGCACCGCTGCCTAGAGAAGAACTCTTGATTTACACACTCAAGTGAAGTATTTAAATACAGAGCTGTGATTTCCACCCAATATGGCAGCAAGCATCTCGTTGAGTAGCATGGACAGAAGCTTACACAACTCTTCTTCGCTGCCTAACCCACAAATCTAACCCTGGCATTACAGTCTGTACCTCAAAAAACTCCTGCCTTTAAGTAGAAGAAAATTTACTGGCCTTCAAAGAAATTTCTGCTCAGCTCAGCTTCCATAAAATATCATTTAAAAGATCTTAACTTCAGCCTTGGTGGGTTTTTTTCAATGAACTATGAGGGTTTTTTTTTCCTCCCTACAACTAATGATTTTCAGGCTCAATATTCCTAATGAGTATTTTGCCTTCTTTCCAAAGGGATTTTGTAAACAAACATAAAGAGAGTAACTACAATCTAATCTCCAAATAAAAGCACACATTTCCCCTGCAGAACTGCAGAGGGGGCTGGGAAAGGCAGAAGGGACAGCAGCTTGAGGAGGAAGAGCCATAAACAACGTGATCTACACAGTCATTTATTTTCAAGTAAACACTACGCCTGCTTGGTGCACAGAGGCTGTTGAAGAACTACTCCACAGTCTGATGAGTCCAACTTCAAATTAAAAACCAATGTAGGAGGAGAGAACATCGTGAACTTAAATTTGAGTGTTTCACGGCAGTTTAACTCATGACTGTGCACTTTCATGCTTCACAGCTTAGAGACGTATTTTATGCAATCAAAGGGTCCATACATTAAGATAGTAAGTTAAAGCATGTGATGGTTCCTAAAAAAATTTCAAACAGATGCTTTCTCAATTCACTGTAAAGCATCTAGCCAGATAACTCTCACTGTACTTCATAAACAAACAGATTAGAGGGCACAATGCTGTTCCTATTAATGTTATTGGCAAAATTCCCAATGTCTGCCAAGACAGAAGGATCAGATCCAAGGTCTTGCATGCCAAGCTGACAAACAGTAGACAAGTCAGTAAATATTTGCATATTTTAACCAGACATTAACATCTCTTATAAAGATTTATGCTAAAGCAATGATGTTCAACTTGCAGTCCTACAGTGAGACTGGTAGGAATTTACTGTCAATTGAATATACTTCAAGAGCCACATCCTGGGATTCGCCAACTGAAGCAAATGAATGAGACCTATTGCCATGGGTAACATGCAGGGGAAGAGCCTCTCCAGCTGCCTCCCATTACACTCCCTAACCCTTCAAAGAGTTCTGCTGTGAGAAATAAGCACCCAAATACTCCTTGCCAAAGCTATTCAGCTGTGTCCTCCTGTTAACAGTTCACTGTATTGCAGGAAAGGAGAGGAGGAGAAGGGTTTGTCCTTCCTTTGCCTAGTGCGGTCAAGCTGGCACAGGCTCAGAGAAAGCAGGGCAGGAATTCAACTCATTCTGTCCCTCTCTAAGGAAACACGTGCAGTGACCACACTGTGTTTCCTAACCCTCTGTGATTTCTCAGCCCTTCTCACAAACGGGAAGGGCTGACCACCCAACTGGACAGAAGTTTTACACACGTAAGAAATTCAGGTGATACATCAAGCAGAAACAGCTGGTTCATCACACCTTCCCAGCAATTCCTTCTAAGAGGCAAAAAGAGATTTTTGAGGTTGATTGCTCTCTCCTTCCCTAGTAACTTTTGAAGTCAACTAGAACTGAATTGCACTGAAGGCTAAAGGATCCCAAAGGCACTGCAAGTTTCATGAAACGTGTAACAAGACAGGTAACAGACCCAGACTTAAGTCCACCAAGGAAAGGGTAAGTTGTAATTCAGCCTCTTGTTGGTACCACGACATCCATTACCCCATCAATTACTGCCATATGCTGCCAACAGAGCGAGAGCTGTACCATGGTATCATTCACCAGTAAAAGAAAATTCTTACTTATTTTTTGTGCCCATTAATGATAAGAGGCATAAACTACATTCATTAACTGCTCAATAAGCCATGTAGTAGTTCCCAGGTTTCACTGAAGCTGAGTTTCCAACCTTTTTTGGCTACAGACACTAGCAGTACACACCTCACAGCTTAATTCACATATGAAGGCCTCAAAAATTTGTTGTTTCATAATGCTGAAAAGTAATATTTGGGAAGTCAGAAAGCTGGCACAGACACAATCCCTGTGACTGATGAGTCTTCCAGCTCCCTCTCACCCAAAATCATCAGGAAAAGACTGACAAGATACTTAAATTCACACAGGTACAGAAAGATCTGGGTTCGTTTAATAATCTGGATGAGTTACAACACATTTTGTATACTACACAATAAAAATGTTAGCTCCTGTGAACATGCCAATGTTAGACTTAAAAATGATGGGTCACTGGAATTCAACTATTTAGACTCTGCAACCAAACTGCATCTGTCAGACCACATACTACAACAGGAAATAACACATCTTCCTACTGTTAAATCATATTATACAGTTGCACTGGCACCTCTAGTGATCCCATCTTAAAGCACGCTTGCACCTCTAGGTGTTAAGGCATTGTTTTTTGTAGTACACCAAAATACCATGCAAGTACCCTCAGATTAGTAATATAAAATTAAGTATCTATTTATTTTCCTTACCTATAACAATAAAATACACTTATCTTTGCCTTAAGACAAAAAAGCATTTTACTCAAGCCTCCAGGAAGGAATAAAATACAGCTGCACAAAATACAGAAGCCACTTACACACAGAAGAAAATGCACTTTCCTAGTGTCATGACATACACATCATAAATAATCCCACACTCAGAAATCATTTAATAAAGTAAGAGTAGATAATGATAGTGCACTATACCAATGTGAATGACTTAACGGAACAGAGGATAAGGACGGAGCATCTTTCATCCACAGGGTGCAGAGAAAAAAGTACAAAAGGTGCTTTTGCCTTTTATTTTAAGAAAAATATAATGGCATAGAAACTACACACTTATTTATTGCAACTCTGGCTGAAGTCAGTGATATCAGTTATACACAGTGCTCAGCAACGTACCGCACACCTTACAGAGCAAATACAAAGTCTCCACCCTGGAGAGAGGACAATCTAATCAGTTTTCTGAAAGAACTGAATTACTCTGGTTAATGTTGTACAACTCCAGGCAAAATGACCCCACTTGAAATTCCTAAAATGATGTTAAATCTGAAATGGAGCATACAGAATGAGGAAAGCTCATTTTGAAGTTTTATTATATAGCATAACAGCAGCAAGAACTTCTGATTCATGGGCTCTAAGGAACATGATATGCTTGATTTTGGAAAGGGAGAAAAAGGAATTAAGAGGTTCAGGATGCCCCCCTAACATGAAATACTTAGATTATCCTTCCTCATTGAAAAAAACAAAGAGAGCATCATAAATGAAGGGGACAAGTGATCTCTGGCCACATAAATAGAGCCTTGAGTCTGATCCAGTAAACTTAATGGAATAAACACATCCACATCCACCAAAAAAGGAACAAGTGCCTGTGGGTGGTTCACTATTCACATAACAACAGTAAAAAATATATCCGCAATTGAAATTAAGAGCAAATGTCTTCCACATCTGGATCCTCTGTGTTCTTTAAACCACTTAACATACATCACAGTAACGAGTCAGATTTGATTGCATGCCAGTTACAATTGCAGTACAGACACTTCATTAAATGATTACTAACACCTTTACTTATCTCATTTTCGTTTTGGAAATAGCAGCAGAAAGGACAATCTATACAGCCAGTGGCAGCAACACTTACACACGGACAAAGTGGCCATCTTTGGCTAGAAGTCTGGAAAGAACTCATGACTTCAGCACTTGTAACCACTACATCCACCATGTAAGTATCCTAAGTATCCTCATCACCTGCCTTTAGAATGAGCCTTTTTCACACCACTGCCTGAACACATTGTCTATCTTGATGAAACTAAGCAAAATAGATGGTAAATCAAAGTACATCATCAGTGTGGTATGTTCTCCCTTTGTCTGAAAACCATCCATTAATGACAAATTAAAGATTCAGAGCTACACAAAGCAAATACATATACATATTGCATTCATTACAATTAGAGTATAAGTACTAGATTGCAAAGGTCAATCCTCAAGGGTTGTGTAATGACAGATGTATCTGTACAAGCTTATGTTGGTCCCTCTGTGTGCCTGCATTATGATATTGCCTTTCACTGTATTAGTCACATACTACATTTTCCAATGCTACCTGGAGGAATGAGCAGGCAGAACAGAGGCTGCCTGCTTAATGGACACTGAGTTAAATACTTAGCACAGGGCCTAAGGCCTTCTTTACTGCGTGCTACTCAAATCTGGTTCTCAAGACTGCATTTTAATGTTTTCATTAATTTCCCAATAATGCTTACAAATACTGTGACTGAGCACTTTACAAGTATTAAGAAAATACCTTTATCCTTCTGACATTATTTCCGTTTTACAAAGAATTAACACATTACAACACATACACTTCTTAAGATTCAGATTAAGACAACTGAAAGTGATTTTTCCCCATTATGCTCTGCCCTGTACTATACAACCCTTTATACGATCAAAGGCAAACACCCAGAGTCTGTAGAGTGACTTATGAGTACTCAGCATTTCTCTACATCACAACATGAGAGCGTTCATTAAAAATACAGAAAATGAACTCTAGCAAAGACAAGGCTTAAGTATGATTTGCCTTTTATTTGTTATTCCCTACGCCATTTCTGAAACACTTTCTAATTTATGCAAATAGTGAAAATGTATTCCAACAAACAACTGCATTAGCATTATAAAATAAACTGTATGTAGCCAGACAGTGTAGCCTCCCTTCTATTTCTTTCCAACCCGAGTGTTTTTCAGTCTCTTTGTTCAGCCACCCCCATCTCCACATTTACTCTACATATTCCGCATATTCTGTGAAAATCTCCATTTTGCACCTTCTGTTTAAATCCAGTCACTGCTTCCTCTGTGCTAAACGAAGGTAGAGCTGGTAGGAGAGAGGAACTGGGTGTCAGGAGTACAAGAGGGGAATTCTCTGTGTTCTCATTTTTGTCCAAAATCATACTAGGGAGGAATGTGGAAGCCCTAGCCTGCACATTGTACAGAAATCCCGTAACACAGGCTGAAGTATATTCACTGCAGGGATTAATTATCTTTTAGACTTGTACTAAATGCTAATTTGACCAACGCTGAGCAGATTTTCACAGGGTTGATAACAAGTATATCCTTGGCAGAAACATCTCGCTATAGCTCAATCTCAACATTTTACAAAGCAGCTCTACAGGTCATTAGGTTTTCCTGCCCTATTTTACTGTGAACATAAGAACACATTTTTTGCCCTGTTTTTAAGAAAGACTGGATCATGTAGGCAAAACCCTTTACTCCCCTCCACAGCACCCAAAAAGGCAGCCTGCGATAGACATGTACCATGGGAAATTTCAACGCAAATAATTAACATTTGGCAAGCTGCAACCGACTGAAATGAGGAGCATGTCATAGTAAGCATCAGGTAACATAATAATAGGTGGTGCTTCTGCCCCACCTAAAGTTCTTTTGGCTCCTTCATAGAAAATCTCCACGTAAACAGTCTTTCATAATAACCAGTTAACAGCAGCAGTCTGTATCCCATCTACCTGTACATTCTTACTGCTTTTTGAGAGTAATGTTTCTCACACTTAACCAAGATGAGGGCATTTTAATCAGAATATTGTCCCATGGTTACCATTTTATCCCCATAACAACATTACCAACTACTTACGTTTAAAAAAATGCATTAGAAAAGTAATTTAATCTTTGCTTCTCTTAATGAAATTTGCCAGAGAAAAACAAAGGGAAAAAATCAGCACTGCACAACCAGCAGCTCTCCATGGAGCATCACCAACCTGCAAGTCTCAACCTCAAAGAGTACAGTGTTCATGTCCTACGAGCTGTTTTAAACATCGTTAATCCACAACTCCTCAAACTATAACCTACTTGTGGCTGAACCTCTCTTTTAAGCACTTGACTAACACAACACGGCCCTGCTCCTGAGTGTCTCTGCACATTTCACCTTATAATGTCTAGCAGTAATTTTGACCAAAAAAGCAAACACCATTAATCTTAAGGACTTCCACAGTCATGCAATCACCAATATTCTTCTCTGTTGAATCATAAGATAATGCCAAAAGTCCTTTCTGAGAAGTACCTGCTGTATGATATATAGGTACATCTGTGCATATGTGACTAAACATCTGTCACCTCATTTTCAAAATGCCAAGTACAAAACTGTGTTCCCAAGGAATACAAAGGGGAATCAAAGAAGATTCCCAAGCGTCATTTCAATGCAAAACACAGCAGGATATTTACAAACATAATTCAGAAGTTTAAAGGCAAAACCATGTCATAAAGTTTTCCACAACACTCTCTTCTCTGAACTTGCCATTCATAGAGAGGGCACTTGACCACATTTCATTTCCTAAAGTTCATCAACTTAACTAGCCACAGAGAATCAAAACTAGCAGTCCTTTACTTCCAGTCTGTGTTCAATTTGTTGCTCCCTCTAACACAAGTATAGATGGATTCCAGCAATAGAAGTTATTTTTAAAATTAGGAAATTATTTATCACAGCATACCCCCTTTTGGAAAACCCAATGCAAACTCTTCTTTCCCCACCAGCTAAGCAGCTCCAAAGCACAGTGATTCAATCCACACTTTCTCTTCTCAACAGGGCTATTTTAGTGATGATGAAACAGTCCTTCCTCATGTGCCAAACTCCATTTTCATACAAGAACTCAATCCACTCTTGACTTATCCCGGCACTGCAAAGCAACATACATCTATGGCCAGGGCATCAACTGGAAGAACACCTCTTGCCACTAGCTCCATGTATAGATCACAGTTTGAGAGAGGGATGGGTTATATCGCACGGTTTATAGTGCACAGCTCACAAACTGAGCACAGAAATTAGGCAGAAAGCTGCAAAACCAGGAAAATTTTCTTTCAATATACCTCAGTCTTCACTGCAGCATTATAATGAACTTAAATTTATTATAGTAGTGAATAATACCGTGACTGAGTTTTTTGTTACACATTTATACAGTGCTTAGCACAAAAGGGTCCTACCATAACAGATTTAATAACACAATCATGCCACCCACAGATACTCCAAACACATCTTTCCCAAAACCATGCCTATTATGTAACTGTGCATGATATTTTTGTGTGCTGTTTTGAAAGTTCAAAGCAATAACTAACCTCCACCACTAAAAATTGCTATCTTTATTGTAAATAACCTTTGAAATTCATTTTTACATGACTGTGCTTCAAACAGTTCAGCATAATAAAGCTAAGCTTGGTTTGGGGAGTTGTCTTTACCTCTGTATTTTAATGATATTAACCCTTCTGCATCTGGATAATGCTTTATAGCATCCCTGTTTCCTCTCCTCAAATGCATGAATGTGATACTATCAACAGGCTCAATTTTTACAACTCTCCTGAGAATAGAACATGGATTCCCAAGTTCTTCTCAAACAGCAAACCCTATGGGGAACACCATAACTTGTATCCAAAGCACAAGTTTCCCAGTGGCATTCACCCTACTCATTCCTTTTGAAATGAACATTAGAGATTCAGTCACGTATTTCCAACCCCACTCAAAGAGCAGACATCAGCAGGAATGAGTAACAACCCTAGTGTGGTTAATGGCATCATTCTGACAGAAGTTCGGAGGAAGAAAAGCAGTGTCTAGCCTAGCCAAACAAACATAAACAACACTACAGGCAAGCAAGATCAGTCAGTTCAAACAACAAATGTCCTACACCATTCCAAAAGTGACTGTTTTAAGACACAGCCAGTGTATGGTTACCTCCAAACCATTAGCACAAACAGCTATCATCAAAAGCATCACTTCAATAAAATACCTACAGCACTCAGCTACAGCTTAGTGCAGATTCAGAAGGATGCTTATAAACCCACTTCTCTCAACGACCTCACTGTGCAGACAGTGAGAAAAGCGCAACAAATTCTACCTCCCACAATGACAGAGGAGCAGATACAAGGCAGCTACCATGGCTGGTCGACAGCAGTCAGGAATCCCATCCTGCTGATACGGGTCTGAGTTCAGAGCAGCAAAAGAACACTGCTTGGGAACAGATGCACACTGCCTGTCCCCAACCCCCCAGAATTATCGCAGGATAAAATGCAAACCTCACTTATAAAAATACAGATTATCTTATATTAAGTGAGAAGATATATAAACAAGAAGAATAATTTTATATGCCGCCAAAACCACTATGCTTTTCATTTGTGGCATTCTCCATTTATTATGTCCACAAAGATTTGCTACTTTCTTGGTTTACTGAACCACTAAATATTTCCCAACAAATTGAACACTCGTGCCCAATAAGCAAGGTTCTCAGAAACAGTTTGTGTGGCACTAGCCATTTTCCTTTTGCCATGGAGTCTGAAAGGCTCCGAAAGATCCCCTAAGCATATTTAAGCAGTATTATATTTAGTGTTTTGATGAACATTGTAATTTTGATATATAGAACCATGAAAAAACAACCCCAACCCTGTGAAATTCACAGACTGGGAGGTCATTTCTAAACAACACTTAGCCTATCTACCATAAAACCAGCTCAGATGAATGCACACACTGCTGACATTTCTGTCCTTCACTTCCTGCCACTTCAAAATTCAAACTTCATACCAAACATAAGTCTACTATTCTTTTTCTTCCGATGTTTAGTCATTACAGCTCTGAGAACCATCAGCCTTCCTACTGCTTACAAACAGGGAACATCATGAAATTTATTTCCCCAAACCACATATACACCAAAGATTTAAAACATCCACCTCAGACACATCATTCTTCATGCAAGTGGTACTTCCTAACAGAAACAAATCGTACAACAGTTTACAGTAACATCTCCAAAACATCTCTTTACATAAAATCACTTATAAAAGCTCTTGCTACCAACTCAGCAGCACTGTGTATCTACTGCTTCTTGGAAAAGCAGCACAGATCAGTGTCGTTAATTCTCAATTACCTTCTTGCTCAAGTACAAGTCTCCCAACAGCTGACAAAGACTCCACGCCACTTAGAAAATCTGATAGCTTGCATTCAGTCAGAAGGAGGCTGGGGCCATAGTAACCACTCAAACTTCTTATATTATAAAATGGAACCCTTCAGTGTAGTAAAATTACATTTAAGAAGGAAAAAGACTGAAATCTATGATTTCTTATCTGGCTTTCCCGTAATAAGTCTGTAATTTGATATTTTGAAGGACTCTGAGAAAAGACTGTGTAGATAACCAGTGCATTTCTATTAAATCTATGACAATAAATTTGCATAGAAAATTGTGGAGAAATATTTGGATATTATGTTATAGCCACATTAAGTACCCTTTAACTTCATCTAGCAGTGCAATAGAAATGCAACAGAGAAACAAATTCTCACCCATGGGTAATTACAATCTCCCTGCTTAAATTCCTAATCACTTCTTTTCCTACAGTAATATTCACTTTTCTGTTTTTCTCAGACATGAGTGATTGCTTCTGGTTGCAGCCTCATGTTGTAAACATCTGTGTGAAGAGAAGATGAAAGCTCAGTAAGCAAGACTGGCTTTGAATAAGGAACTTGAGTTACATATCAATACCACCACCATAAAATCATCTGAAGCTGGGCTGTTTCTGTGGAGGGATCTGACCTTGCAAACTCCTCATTTCACTATCTATAAAGTTTAGTTATTTTCTTCCTCTTCTCCCCAGCCCACCACCCAAATACATACCAGAAAACAAGTGTTACTTTCACAGCCAAAATCTCCAGACCAAGCATTCCTTCAGGGTTTTTACTCCTTAATGCTCAGTTCAAACTTTTGCAGAAGATCTCTTTATCAATATTCTCTTTCCTTCCTTGCTGAAACAAAAGTGACCATCACAGAAGTCTACCAAAGCAAGTAAGAAATCAAACACAAAGAGCACAATGTCCCTAAATATGTCACTGATACACATAAATGCAAGTGCTGAATGCTGCCGAAGGCCACAGAAGAAATATTATGCCAAACAAGATCAGAAAAAGGAAGGCCTTCTTTGTTCTGATTATCTAACCCATAAGCCTTATATTTAAAGGGGAAAAAGCACCACATGGTGATAATGGGATCTTGCCTTAGCATCTCAAGAAAAGCAGTGAGAAATTATTAAACAGCTATAACACACAAGCAGGAGGGAAGATGAGGAATACAAAATTTGCTGTTTTCTCCCTGATGATAAGCCACCAGCACCCTTGAACCAAGAGGAATACAAGGGATCTGCTTCCAGGAAGAAGCCTTTAACAATGCCAGGAAAAACACAGGGACGGGATTCGCATTTACTAGGACTCTTGGCCTACTGATCCCACAGGCAGGGGGAACGCCAGCTGTCCACCTACTCCATCCCTAAGCTAGAGCAGAACGACACCATCCTTCCCTCTTGTCCTCCCTGCCAGTTCCCACAGCTTTCCCTGGTCATTCAGGCAGTGCACAGGGGACAGGATTTAAATGATTACAAAATGCTTTCCTAAGTTAAATTTCACTCCTGCTACCAGACCTGTTGGGTACCACTGGCCTCAGGAAGGAACATCAGTGAGGTGAAAGATTCAAGGGCTTTGAACTAATAATCTGAATTGCTCTAGCAATTGCTTCTGTCATTGGTAAAATGAAAACACCTAGAATAAAGTGCAGGAGCAAACAAGGTGGTAGTAAACAATGAAGAAACAGAAAAGAACTACCACACTGAGAGAATACCCAGCTATAATTGCAAAGGGGATTTTAGTAACAAAAATAATTGCCGACAATGAAGAAAATATTTCATCACGCTACTAAATTAACAGAGTTGGAAAACATTGCTAGTAATATTGCCTGGCTCCTACACAGCCTCTTTCATCCACAGGCATCAAGACTCCTTACAGGTTGGTACGATTCACTATTCCTATTTTAAATTCCTTCAAAAGAAAGCATAAACAGGTGAAGTGATTTGCATCAGGCTGTCCAGATCACTCAAGCACTAGGCCTGAATCCTGCCCAGTTGGAAATCCCACCTCTTCAAAGTTTCTAGACACTGCCACTTACACTTGTCGAAATGGGAATTTCTCTGCAAACAGAACCTTCAATGAGAAGTTCTCTCCACACTGCAGCCCTTCTCCCACAACCGGATCTACTCGCACAGAGCCTAAAGCCCAGGAACCACTTCTCTGAGAGCAGTGAGATTTCACAAAGGGAAAGGCTCCTCCATGACAGATCAAGCAGAACTGGGACAAATTACTGATTAAGATATTGCTTCCACATCTCTCCTTAAGTTTTAGTCTGCTGGGGAGAGGCAAGAAAAGCCCACACCTCCTACCCCCCAACTAAAACAAAACCAAAAATCCCCCAACATAACCAGCTATGACAACCTTTCAAGTTCTAGAGCCATCACTTCAATAAGCCTCTTTCATGGAAAAATTCATCTGGCTCACTTAAAAAGGCACAGCGTGTGTGGACTAAAGGAGGGGAAATACACACACAGTACATTTCATAACTTAAAAGAACTCACAGAGATGAGGAGTGATAATAGAAATGTGACTTCAGCTAGGAAGAAATAAAGAAAGTAAGTTCTGCTTTCATAACAAATTACAAAGAGAACTCAATTCTATCAGCAATAACACAGAAAATGGTCCTTCACTTACCAATAAAGAAAAATTGTTCTGCTAATTAAAGTTCAACACAAAAACCAGCATAACTCAGCTTTCACCACTCACAATTTCTGCGCTGTCAAAACTAAGCCTACCAAAGCCTGATTCATCTAAGAGTGAATCCCTTGGTTTGTATCCCGAGGAGGGGGAGGGAATGTGATGGTCACTTGTACACTTCCCCCTCATCTCAGTTTCAACTGCATGCTCAAAATCAGCACCTCACACTGCAGAGGACCAGCAAGCTGCCCGACATCCCCAAACTGTCCCCATCAAATAAGCTTTGCCCCCTAAAAATAAGAGGAGTTTTCATTCACAAGCTGCTATAACCCAAATGTAACAAAACAACTGAGTTTAAAACACATTATTTTAAAACCTGTCCATTCTACCAATCAGTCTTGGAAAATAATGCAAACTTACCAAGTACCACTTCATTTAACTTGGGGGTTTTTCATCTCTACAAAGGATTATGTCTTTTTTTAATATAAATAAGGGGGGGGGGAACTATGTTATCCTTTGCCTTGTTTCAATTATATTATTTATTAAGAACAACAACATTAGAAGACCCAACAATTCAAACCATTCCAACAAGACAATCCATGAAGCATTTGTCAATNTCTACAAAGGATTATGTCTTTTTTTAATATAAATAAGGGGGGGGGGAACTATGTTATCCTTTGCCTTGTTTCAATTATATTATTTATTAAGAACAACAACATTAGAAGACCCAACAATTCAAACCATTCCAACAAGACAATCCATGAAGCACTCAATTTGTCAATGGGGATATTCATTCTCAGGAGATTTGTGTGTCTTACAACTGAATTCTTTTTATTTCTTCAATGAAAAGTGAACTATACTGTTACTTCAAAACTCCATTTCAGGCTCACTGTACCTCTGATAATGCAAAACTCCGGTTGCCTTGTCACCTCTCACTCGTTTCATCATTCACTAGAAAGCAGCCTTGCAACTGTTTCCCTGCAGTTAGCTCTTCATTTCCATCAATGATGTGTTTAATCACGTTACTATAACCAAACAACAGTTTGACTAAGGATGCACTGAAGCCAAACAACTTCACTCATTCAGAAACTGACAGAATCACAGAATAGTTCGGGTTGGAAAGGACCTTAAGATCATCCAGTTCCAACCCCCCTGCCATAAGAAGGGACACCTCACACTAAACCATGCCACACAAGGCTTCGTCCAACCTGGCCCTGAACACGGCCAGAGAAGGAACATTCACAACCTCCCTGGGCAACCCATTCCAGTGCCTCAGCACCCTAACAGGAAAGAATTTCTTCCTTATATCCAATCTAAACCTCCCCTGTTTAAGTTTGAGCGCGTTACCCCTTGTCCTGTCACTACAGTCCCTAATGAAGAGTCCCTCCCCAGCATCCCTATAGGCCCCCTTCACATACTGGAAGGCTGCGATGAGGTCTCCATGCAGCCTTCTCTAATAAAAGGACATGACCCACCCCAGCAGGAGTAACATATATCCTTTCCTTACTTGCGGATTTGCCCTATATATACATGTATACAGTGTCTGCTGGGAGGGCCGTATGGCAACCTGCGGTAGGAATTCCCCCATTTTCAGTTTCAGGACAGTTGCATCATGTGGGCTCTGTGTTAGACCTCCCAACTTGTAGCCACTCGGCCCTGACAAAGCCTCCTGCAGGAAACAAAAATAACAGCTCCTCTGCCAACCCTTCGATCGCTCCGAGGGTTAATTTTACAGCAGCTGTTAAATTCTCTCAATTTGTTTTTTCCATCCTTTAACAAACCCTACCTAAAAACGTTTCCCTACTTGTATTTTATGGTTGTGATTTCCTGGCTGTCGCCAGCCGTTCCCTCCCGCCCCGCCCGGCACAAAAACAAAGCTGACTCCCACCCCCTGCCTCCCATCACCCTCCTCCCAGACGGGGCACTCCCGGAGCCCGGGCAAGCCGGGCTTCTGAGGGGCATCCCCGGCTCTCCACACCGGCCCCTCCGCCTGCCCCCGCGGCGCCGGGCTTAGGGCCGCGCCGACCCGCCCGCCGGCAGCCGCGGGCCCACGGCAGAGCGCGGCAGCCCCCGGCGCTCCGGCAGAGCCCGCCCGTAAACAGCCCCGGAGCGGCTGCCGCTGCAGGCCCCTCCGCAGACACAGGGCCCTCTCCAGCCGGCACCGCTCAGCCCCCGGCCCGGCCGGCACTCCTCGCTCGGCCGCTCGGTCGAGCTGCGGGTCACCGAAGGTCCCCCGAGGCCTCCCCGGAGCCCCCCGCCAGCTGGGCCCGGCTGGCCTCGGCCCCCGCGGGGGGCGAACGGGGAAGTCCTGACTTACCTGTCATTACTTTCTACGCCATCTTGGATCCACTTGTCAACGTCCCCACAAAGCATTGTGGGAAAGCCCTCCCCCGCCCTGCGCCCGGCCCGGCCTGGCCCGGCGGCCAGCGGGGCAAGGCGGAGGGCGGCGGGGCACTGCGACCGCGACCGGGACCGCGACCGGGACCCGGACCCGGACCCGGACCCGGACTTGGATCCGCGGCTCTATTCGCGGCACGGTGGGGCAGGCGGCGGCTGGCGGAGGGCAGCCGCGGACCCCGGCCCACAGCTCTTCCCCTCAGGCAGTGGCGTGAGGGGCCCGTGCAGTGCCGCTTGGGCTGGGAACCGGCAACACCGGGGTGGGGTTTTTAATCGTTTTCTATCCCTTTTATTTTCCTCTCCCCCTCCCCTTCCTTGGGGATCGTGTCGCTGCCTCTGCACGCACGCAGCAGCCCCTCAGCGCGGGGTAGAGCTGCGCACACGCGTAGAGTCCCGCCGGTAAGCTGTGAGACAGGGTCCTCCTGCGCTGAAACGCGTGTTTGTCGCGGGTTTTGTACTGTTCTGATGGGTTTGGGTTTAGTTTGGCTTTGGGGGTTGGCTTGTTTGGTTGTTTGCTTGATTTCTGCCCTTACAGACACTGGGCCCACAGGCAGAGGCTGCAGCCAGGCGATGGAACAGCGCCTGTTGTACATGGTGTTCTGCAGACCCACCTGCTCCTGCACAAGGACTGATGGTAACGTGGTTCTGGCTGTGCATGGGTTCCAGAAACTGCTTTGCATAACAGTTGTATTTTCACAGGGTAATCTTCCCTGTTAGCTGTGCGCTCCAGATGTTTGGCAATCGATTGTTCCTACCTACGCGGCTGTGCAGACTGGCTTCTCCAAGGCAAGGCTGTTGGGGATGGTGCCTCTCGGTACGTAGAGGCCATCGTGCTTAAGGGCAAAGCGGGTGAGAAATCTGGGGGGAAATGGCCTACTTCAGGCTCTTAATAAAGGTTATCAACAGACCAGGACTGCAGTGTCTTTAAAAACACTTTTCCTTCTACTTTAATTAAAATAATTGTAAGATCCAGATCATTTTAGTATTGGATTTTCCTAAATACATTTATATTTAAATTTACATGTTACGCCTCCCAACTCTTTGAAGAATAACCACCAGCCAAACCTCTGATGCATTGCCACTGCAAGAAGATACTTGTGCCCGAGATTATTTTCAATATTCATCAGTAATGCATTTATAAAGAGAGCTCCTTGCAAAAAAAAAAACAAAAAATGTAAATGCAGAAGGAAATAAACGTAAAGAAATCCTTTGCATTTGCAGCAGAGACTTAAACCAGGCCACTTTTAATTCGACTTTCTAAATGCAGTTGGGAGTGTAGTTAACTGCACCAGTGCCCTGCCTGAGGCCACCCTGGAGGGGAGTGTAGTTGATCCCAGCCTCAACCCAGGAGACTCCATTGCAGGACAGAAGCATTTCTGCAGCCATCAGCCATCCCTGCTGGTCCACGGGAGCCCAAGGGACATGATCCAACATGATCTACAGCTGCCTCCATGAGCACTGTGCAAGGACCAGGAAGTTACAGTGAATCAGCTAAAGGTGAAACCATGTTTAGGATGTAACTAACTTTGGGTCTCCTTCAGTCAAGGTTGTTGGAGTGGAATTAGTTCTGTCATTTTGGAGGTTGGATGTTTGGTTCCTAGTGAGCTTCTGTATTACTGGTGACATCTTCTGTTACAAAATGAAAAAGAAGGTTTTCCTTCATTTTCTTTTTTAAGGGAGTGGAAAATAAGATGAGTTTTATGTGTGCATATATCTAAAATTACGCATACATCCTCTGGAGTTCTGTTTGGGGTGAGGCACAAATTTACTGGGTTTATTTTTGATGTAAGCTCTCATTAACATTTAAATCCATTTGTTCTGACAGTATTTCTTTATGCTGTGCTAGGAAAAAAGTGTGTAGCTGGTCCCCAGGTTATACAAGGAAGGATTTGTTCAATGACAGACACGAGTTTCATTGCTACCTGTCTCTGTTGTGTTAAAATGCCTAGATTGAAAGTACTGAAAGGCAAAACCTGCTGTCAAAGGAGGGCAGAAACAGCCTAGAAAGGAGCAGGGGAAAGACCACAGCAGCAGGGGAATCCCCCGACACCAAAAAAGTTGTGTATAAAACACAGTGTTATGGAGTCTGTGCCCTTCCACCCACTGCTTTTTATGATGTTACTTAAACTAAACCTCTTAACCTCCATATGAAGTAGGTTTTACTTTATTCTGTAGACTGGTTAACTATATTGCATAAACCCCAAGTGGACATGCCAGGGGCTGGAGAGCCAGCTGCTCTAGCTGGGATTGGCTGGCAAGCACTACTTTGTTCAAGTACTGCTACTGAGCCTGCAAGATGGGAGTAACTGTGTTGGTTGCTTTAAGCTCTTTCATAGTCTTTTTGTACCAGACAGAAAGAGGAAGAATGTTGGTCCAAAACAAATTTGGGCTCCAAGCAGTCATTAACTTTGGAAATTCTGCTTAAAGTTCAAATCATACAGCAACTAGCCTAAGAGATGAGATCCCAAATCCAAAGAGCAGTAATGGGGAACTCCGTGAGATGTCTCTCATTGAATTGTATTACCCTGTAGAAACTGTAATTTGGGCTTCCAACTGCAATCACATCATTCATAACTCTACAGGCTGAGATGACAAGCTAGGCCTTCACTCAGCACTGGGCCAGACACAGGAACATGTGTTTATGTGCTGACTGCACTTCCAGAACTGTTCAGGCTTTCTTAAGTTCCTGAAATCCATGTGTGCTGTGCTCACTAATGGGATTTCATGACAAGAAGAGCTCAAAGCACTAGGCTTCTGACCAAGGAGACAAAGTCACATGGAGTCTGGGAGCAGAAGAAAAGCAAGAGTATGTTGTAAATGTAAGAAATGCCCAAGGCATAATGGGGAGGCATGAGATAGGAACAAAACAATTACTCTCTGCTCAGCATCATGAGACTTGACAGGACTCAGATCCTCAAGAGCCAAACAGTGATATTTCTAGGGACTCGTTATAATGGTAAGATTAAAGCAGAACAAAACAAACCAACCCCTCTCCAACAACTGCAGCAGCACCAAATTCAATCCCACTTCTACATTTTTTAGGATTTCAAAACCTTTCAGATCTGAAAATTGCAATTTTCTGCTGAAAAAAAAACATTTAGAAAGCCCCACCTCCCAGTGACAAAAACTGCAAGGAAGTCCTGTACAAAAGGCACTAACACATCCAGTCTCCCTACCCCTAAGTTGGGATTCTGTAAATGCCTGTTCACAGGGCTTCTCCCTATTCTGTGAAGCTAGGAGCCATTCCCAGGTCCTTGGAGAATGTAGGCTCCTTGCCAGAAAAACAGGAGTTTGAAAACCTGGGGCCACTTGGGACTGCTAGGCTCCCTGCCATGAAGCTTAGATCTGAGCAGAGCTTAGAGAGGTGTGGCACAGATCCTGGAAGAGTTGGGAACTCTGAAACCCTCGCTTGCTTCGGGGCTAATGGAGAGCTGGTAGCCAAAAAGCCCTAGAGTCCTGGCTCATCCGTGAGCTGCACACTTGGAATCACAGCAAGAGCTTGGTTTCTACATTTTCAAAACAAAACTATTACTGCAGACTTACACTGCTGCTTTGTTTCTTTCTCCTCAACCTTCTGCCTTCCCAAGAAATTGAGAAGATAATTTTTCATTCTGTGATGAAGTTCACTCCTGTTTCTGGGAACTGGTATTTCTTGAATTCCAATACAGAAAACTCAGTTTTCAATCAGCTCCACTCATGATATCTAACTTCAGAATACAGAAAAAAAACATTAGTAAGCTTATAATAGAACACATTGAGCAGGGAATTGCCTCCCTGGCCCTGCAGCCTAACATCCCAGCAGGCATCCTGAGCAGTTTTCACCTCTGAGAAACAGAACAACGGGAGGCCTTTCTCAACAGAAGTTCCAGGCTGATTGCAGTACTAGGAGCAATGTTTTTATTGTCTTTGCACACTGGAGTTTATAAGTTTTTGAACTCCTTCAGAAGCAGCGATCATGGGAAATGAACACAAGTGATATGACTTACCCTCTGCTGCAAACAAGCCAGTGGCAGACCTGAGGTTAGATGGCAACAGTAATTCTTAGTCTTACTAAACAATAAAGCAAACTGTTTTTCCAGGCAGCCATGGACGCCTGATTATTAAGCTGAAGAGTAGCAAGTTGTGATTTTCCAACATGAAAATTCCCCTGGAATCCCTCCAGAGTCCTCTAATGAACAAATGATCTCAACTTTAATCTTACTTTGCAATTATCCAAGGATAACATTTCTCCAACACGGACTCTTTTAAACACATACATTTTCTAGAACAAGTAATATTCAAACCAATTCATTCGTCCTTTGATCCACAAAAGGAGACTGTTGAGACACAAACAGCAATAAGGGGATATTGAGAGTACATTGAGGAGATAGGAACTACAAAGTTCAGATTAATGCAATGGTTTGATCCCACATTGTCAAGATCAAAGATCTTCAGTCTCAATGCTTTTTTAAGAAGCCAGCATGCCTTTGACCTTTAAATTGCTCCTGGAGTTGTATCTGACATACATCTGCATTCTTGAGATGAACTAGCACCAGAAGTTTACAGCTTGTCTTCTTTCCTAGCAAGCTGATTGTGGCAACCTTTTCCACACTAAAGATACACTCCTTTTGCTTGCATTAACAGTAGTCTGCCAGAAAAAGAAAACCAATCAAAAACCCCCCTATCAAACAAAAACTAAAACCCAACCCCCAGACCCCAGGCTAAATTGCAGGATTCTTTTGCGCTCACTTGGGCTTACTGTACAGCTTAATCATTCCACAATGTTTTTAAACTCCTCTTTAAACTTTGTGATGTGTGGGGATGGAAACCCCAAGGGATTCTTGCTTCTGGCACCAAGTAGTAGGTACACACCAGGTCTGTCTCACTTTTGAGGACAGTTAGGTAGGGAGTTTGCCTTGGGCAGTATGTTGTCAAGGCAAGACAACCAAGTCAAACCAAGTGAACTCTGTGAGGACAAAAATCTGTTTCAGACCAAAAGGCAAAAAGGTTGATCACTGTGGCTCTTTGGTATGAACACAGGCCGTGAATCTTCATAATCCTTCTAAACTGAATTTTAAGGAGATACCTGGACCATTGAAAGATAAGAGTGCTTCCCAGTTCCTCCCAATGCTGACAGCAGAAGGTATTTCTGAGGTGAGAAACCATCTCCACTCTCCAACAAGCTTGTGCTCTAAATGCAAACAAAGGCAGCAGAAAGGAATATAGGGAGGCTAGGGAGATTCAAAGACCCACAAGAACCCCAGTAAGTAGGGTCAGGAAACCACTGAATTACTCCACTCTAGGAAAAAAAGGGAAAAGAGTTGGCTGGGGAAACAGGTCCAGTATCTCTCATCTGGTAGAAGAGTCAGAGAACCATAAGCTTAAACACTTGGGGTTGAAAATTCTGGTCCAGACTTGCAACAGAAGAAAAAGGTTTATGATAAAAACAGGGAGATGCACTTCCCCCGATGACCCACTGCTCCCCTTTCCGATCCCACTAGCCTCTACTTCCAGACTGATTATTTTCCAGTTGAGAAGGTCAAAACTGAAGTTAATTTACTCATCACCCCAGCAACAGCTGGTTTTGCTTATGCTAAGTCTAACCTTGCACAGACCAGTACATCCCCTTCTTGGACATGGTTGTGACATGATTTTACACAGCTCATGCAGCTGGGAACAGTACAGTTTAGGAAGCTAGATGCTAGGCATCCTAGGCATTGTAAACAGTCTGCTCCTCTTTCTCCCTTCCCTCACTGATAGTTCAGCTGCTTTTTTTTTGTCACTTAAATGCAGTGAGCGGGATTGGTATGGCTTGCTAAGGCTATAATCCTCCCAAAAGACATTCCCAAGTTTCCCTTAAACTATGTCCAATGTCTACATTTCAAATAGAAATCACTGCTTAGAAACTTCCATCTTTTCCTGTCCTTCCACAAACTTTCCTCACTCAGAATCACTGTCTGAAGTTCCCTGACTTCCTATGTAGTCATATGGTAATTACCTGTGCTAAGAGTGGTGGTGTGAATGAAGTTCAGTGTGCTTTAGAAGAGGATTTGTAAACACCTCAGTACATCAGTTACAGTTACAGTCTCTGCCTAATTTATTATGAACAGAATAGTTAGTTATGGCTAGCATGAACAATCATTAGAAACCAGAGCAAAATCAGTAAGTCCCATTGATTCTTACTATACATTCATGCAACGGTTTTACTTCCTTAAAAAGACAGAAGAGGCACAAGGGGAAAAGTCTACAGCTTCCCTCCATTACAAGTAGGTTAAAGCAAATAATAGGACATTAGCTTCTCTAAATGTAACACATTCAATTATGAGAAGCAGCAGCTCTGAAATACCACCTTAGCTAACTGCATCATCGCTTTTGTATCCATAAGAAACTCTTACCAAAGAAACTGAAAATGAGTGTCTTGCACCAAGCAAAGTTCAGGTAGATTTCTCAGTCAGTTCAGAATTAAAGTCTATCTGTAGTCTCAAATCACAAAAAATAGCATTATTCTTAAACATGAACATCCCAAAGTCTGCTCAAAAAGTCTCTTGACATAACGTTAAAATATTTTAAGTTACCTCAATGCATGCTACTGCAAAACCCTAGGATTTTATTATATACAGTATATCTTCTCAATCACAGCCTCACAAATAGTCCTGTAATGAAATAACCACAGAATTATGTGTTAGATAGATACAGGTATACATGAAAAAGAAATCACAAGACTGCTATTATACAGGCAATACAGTTTTATTATGCTCTTTCACCAACTGTAGCAAAAACATTTAACAACTGAAAGAATAATCAAGGGAACTTAATTGTCAACAGGAATTTCACAAGGAAGGCTTGACAAGGAGAAAACAAACCATACACACATTGGAATAATAGTCTTTATTATGAAGATTTTATGCCTTCTTTAAAAGCACTGAGATTACTGAGGCACCTTACTGCAGGTTATGTATCATCTCCTCTTTGGCAATGAGATGTGTGGTTTTGTTAACCAGGGCCATGAGTGAGTTGAGCTTGTGAGACCAGTCATTGAGTATATTGTTTGGGTCCTTCGGCCTCTGAAAATTGATAATTCCTGCCAGCCTGTCTACTTTAGCAAAGATGGTCTTGTTCACTACCAGGTTAGACAGGAACTCCTCCGATTCCTGTAAAGACAAACAACGCTAAGTCAGGAAAAAAGCATTTTTCTCTCTAAAACATCAGAATTCCTCCCAAGCATTAAAACAGGGAACAAGATTTTCTTTACACTTAACAGAAATACAGCTATAGTAATATTGTGCTTAAAACCCCACGCAATTAATGTTACACACATTGGCACTGCAAGGTAATTACCTTTCCTGGAATTAGAAGTTTAATATACAATACCAACAGACTTTTCACTTTGGAACACTTGCTACAAGATACCAGACCAAGCCATCTGACAAGAGAGGCATAGGAAAATGTGAATTACTGACTACTATCAAATCAGGTTTATTTGTGGAAAAGAGCAGATTTAATTACAAGGAAGTAAGGTAAAGCTTTTCATTTGCCCTTGAAATACCAACACGCCATGATGTATGAACTCCCCTGGAAAGCTCTTGAAAACACAAAAGGGGGTGACAGGAAAACTACTCCTGCCCACATCCCCAAAGTACAACCATCTATGAACAGGGACATTTAAAGGTGAGACACCAAAGCCCTGTTATACCTTCAGTCAGTCTTAATTACCCACTGACAAAAACCTTTTAACACTGAAACACAAGACACAAAGCTCCAGCATTTAAATGAGATGTTGAATATGAGTGAAGTTTTAAGAGCAGCTCTTGCTTTATGGGCACGTGCATCATGAAACCAAGTTCTGCCTGGATTAAAAAAAAACCATCAGTTTTCTAACTCCCAAAAAGGTATGAAAATACGCTCAGGTCTTCATGCTGCCTAGCAAAGCAGCAAATAATCAGATCAATATTATTACTGACTTTTACACTCCTTCTCATAAGAAGAACCCAATGAACTGAAGTTCAGTTAATGCTCCCTACCTATTACTATAGCACACTTTGCTCTCCCTGTAAGACCTGAAAAGCACTGGTAACACAAGCAGAGGATGAAGGACAAAGCCAGGAAAGCTGCAAGAATAATACAAAGACAGACACACAGAGGTACAATAACAGCTACTATATCCATAGCCACACAGGTGTAAACCCTGAGAACCGTGAACCAAGCACTGTACTACAATGCTGCATCTTCCTGCACTGTCTGTAAAACAATGCAATGATGATCCATGGCATCACTTACACAGCTGTCCAAGCAAAAAAAGAGAACTCAAAGAGAACATTACTTTGCTTATATTTCTGCCACAAACACATGTACACATACACTTCCAAACCCTTTATGAGAGAAGGATAAGGAAATAACACTTACATCAACAGATAGATCCAGGAGCTGCGCCATTCTCTTCATTGTAATTCTGGTGTAATACTTAGCCATTATTCTAATATTCTGGAATAAAAGTTTTCAGAGTAGAGAGTTATGTGCAAAAAATAACTGAAGTAGGCTGCAAAAATATAAGAGCCAATGTTAAAAGCAGATTAGGAGCCGTGTAAGGTACAGAAGGTACATGAGGTAATCATGGAACATGAGTTCTTTTGTTTGTAAAAGGTATAAAATTCCCTATGTGACAAATTATTAGGTAATATAAATCAATTAATTACAAATTTAATACAAAACAAGACTTTCAAGTTTCTGCTCCATTGAAACGTGAATGCTAAACCTCACAGTTTGAGTGCAGTATAATTTTTTTGTTCCAGCAACTGTGCCAAATACCGATCAATAATAAAGACAGATGAGCAAATGTTGAAAATGGAACACAATGGACAACTATCTGCTGCTTTGCTACATGCTTCTTTTGTTTCTCTTTGCAACTGAAATATGGCAAGTGAAAAGCATTTTTAATTGAGACACTAAATACATAGTTAGTGCTTAGAGACTGCCAGACTTACATGTTCCACAACTCTGTTCTTTAAATCTTTCCATCTCTTTTCACCTTCCTCTGTGCAGCCAAAAACATCTGTTGCAGGACTGTCGAGGGATCCTTCTCTCAATTCTTTCCCATACTCTTCAACTAGAGCAGTCCATCGCATCAATTCCATGGTGGTAAATAGTTTTAGGAGGTCTCTAAATGATTTAGTAAAGTTGGCTTACAATCCTGTATTAATAAACCTCATTTCATACTTAAATAGATCAAAGAAGTACTTTAATATACTTTTATTTCTATTAGTATTTCTTGTTCTTCATGAATGTAATACTTCACGCTGTCGGGGCAGCTCAAGTCAGACTGTGTTTCTAATAGAGATCTTTCTCTCATTAAGGGACATTTACTTTAATGTAGAACTTGCACAATCATGAATATTGCATTATTTTGCATACAGCATTAAATTCCAAGACACTGACAGCCGCCTCAGCACAGTTCCCACTTGCACAGCCAGCTTGACAGAAACATTCTTTGTTTTAACTAAGAACTATGTGTTAGAAAGAATACTTACTTATACTTGGGGATTTCTTCTAGCTTTTTGTCACTACTAATTCTGTGCACCAAATCGGACTGTTCGTTGTCATAGGGTGAAAGAATAACATAAAGAACAACGCTCTTCAGTGCCTGTTTAAGAGGAAAGAGTGTGGGTTTTCTCCCATAATTAAACAAAGGAATTGAAAACACTTCCCACAGACCGTAAGAGTTCAACATGTACAAGGCTTAAGCCCAGGGTATTAAGTTTAGGTGAAACTGATGTCATCTTGCAGAAAATTAGAGCTGTTTTCAACTAACCGATTTGTTAACACAGCCACTAAAAAACCCCCAAGGGCGACTTCAACTGCTGTAAATTGATCTGGTATCAAAATGGGTATTTGCCACATGAAAATACAGACATTTTGTATGTAATAGTTCTTTACCTGCTGCCACTTTTCACTTTCAGCCTGGATACATGGAGTATCATAAATGGCTCTGTAGTGCTTGCAGATAGAGAGGTAGGAGCCTTCATGTTGATCCAGCTGGATCATTAAGTTGTAATATTTCAGCTTTAGTTTCTGAAACGGTAGCAAACAGCAAGATCAATACAGCTCCATGGATCATACTGGATCCCAGAAAACAAATGCATTCAAATACGCTTGGACCTGAAGACAGGCATATCCGATTCAAATTGGAAAGGGCAGAGGGAGAGAAAAAAGTCCTCCAATGACTTACTTCTGTGTTTTCTTCCTGGAAGAATTTTGTGTTAATTTTTTTGCTGATAATTTGAGTCCGAATATAGTCTTTTACAGCTAGACAGAGTCTCATCTGCTCCAAGATGAATTCTACACGTTCTTTCTTTTCCATTGAACCATAGGTTTCCACCTAAAATGAAAATGTAACTATTTAACACTGTCAAAGTCTTATCAAATGAAGTCTTAATTGTGCGAGAAGAGTGGGAGTTTGTCACAGTGGAAATGGGGGAACAAAACAGAAAAAGCAAGTGAAAATGCAGAAAAGAATCAGAAGAATCCATTAACACTGCACTCAATGCACTACCTGGAGAACTGAAATCTGTTTTCCAAGAAGGAAATATTCTAAGTAACCTAACAATGAGACTAAAGAAACCAGTTAAATCTGAACTACACTTTCACTAATAACAGTTAATCTCACTCCAGGCATTTCTGCAGATGGACCTGATGAAGTTTCTAAAGGATAATCTAAGAGATGACACGATTTTGAGTGACAAGGCACGTTACCTGCAGTTCCTGCAGAATAGAGGCAGCCTCTTTCACTTCACCATTCTGTTCTTTTATTGTTGCAAGTGTCTTTGTCAGGCGAGCACGTTCGATTTCCACATATATCTGAAAACAGAAGCCAGAGTTTAAACACTGGAATTTCCTGAAGTGTGCAACTCTAAGTCTGCAACCCTACTAAGACATTTATTTGATGTTGCTATACAACCAATTAATTCCTTGTGTTTCCATCCTCTAGACTGACACTATCTACAACACACACAGATAAAGTATGATGGATAATTGATGCACCAGAAGCACTTGGGCCAAATTCATCTAGAAGTAATATCTAATACCACTCTTTAAGTAAAGTTAAAAGGATGTGCTCTGTGAATGAAGTATTAAATATTTTGAGTAAAAAACACCAAAACAGATACAAAGTTAAGACTTCCATGGTTAATGGATGGTACCGTTTGCACTGTTATACTCACTCCTAACCAGCTGTACATCAACAATACTTGATTACTAACAATTTAGACTTTGAACAAACAAAAGCCATAACATTAACACAAATTTGCCTTATTCCAGAATTATTTTCTTAAAGCAAAAGGAATATTATGTAAATGATTAGCTTGGTATAATGTTTGATATCACCTTCTGGTTACCGTAACTGTGTGTAACACCTTGCTGAGTGCAGAGGAAATTAAACTAAACCTGCCCATTTCTCTTAGAAATTCAACTGAATAACATTTTCCAAGGGAAAAATAAATGGATTTTAGAACTCTGAAATGTATTATTTTGTTAGTAATACAGCCAAACATCTACATCATGGAAATATGACCAGTGTTTTAGCACAGTACTTGAATGTGATTGCAGTCTTTTGGAAAGAAATATACTACTCGGTTTCATGGGTTAACTTAAATATTACTTTTGCTCTTCTTTGTACAAGATTAAGAAATAACAGTAAGAAGCTGTGCTTTTAGAGAAGGTGAACACTTTTATTCTACCTTTTAGACATTCAGTCTTAAAACAAAATCTTACTTTTCCTTCTGTAACCATACGCAAGGTGTCGATTAAGCGCAGTTTGACTGGTAAGTCTGTGATTTCTTCAACGTAAGTGCAGCACTGCTGGACCATTTTAGCAACTGCCTAGAGCAATAACAGAACAGAAAACATACCATGGGGTTAGACTTTGCAAATGTATTCAAACTATAACACTCAGAGACAAGTACTAAATAGTTTTATATCAAACTAAAGAGACTCATGTCAATAAAAATGTAAGATACATCATTGCTTTGACTCATAAAACTGTGTGAAATGCTGCTAGCAATTGATGCTACAAGTCAAATGTGATGCTCTTCTGTCACTTCTTACATCTCAGTTTTTCCAGTGATACTTAATTCATCCCACATGAAGGGAAGGAAGGAAAGGAAGAGGGGCAATTATTTCAGACTGATGCTTTCCCATCTCTCCGTATTCCCAAAGAAGGCATCAATAAGCAAGCATCCTTCAGTGGCAAGCACAGGCATTGGAATATGTTCTCCTTTTAACAGTGCTGACAAAGCTGTTAGAATTATTATCAAAAGACATACTTCTAAAAACCAGAAAGCAGGATGAAACTTCTAGAAACTTCTTCCCCAAGAAGAAAATTCAGCCGATGAACTGAAAGCTGAAATGATTCAAGTTTTCAGCCAGTCTTGAGCAAGTTAAGAGAACTGAACTGGACTTTTACACAACTCCTAATGTTTCTGTACATTTAGCATGTGACCTTCTTCTTCCTAAAGCAATGATGCCATTAAAATTACCTGTTGCTGATTTCTAATTAAGTCAAACTAAACACACAGCGCAATAAACTTTGTACCCTCTTAAGTGCAAGTGCTTTCAGCTATCCTGATGGCTGATCTCTGAGACAGAGCTGAATTCCAGAGTGTGAGTTTCAGAAGCAAGCATGTAAATCATACACCTTATTTGAGCACAGCAAACTGTAGTACTTCTGTTTAATGGACACCTCATGTGAACATGAAAAATTAACAACAGAGAATTCAGACTTCATGCAGAAGAGCATATCGATGAATCACCATCTAAAAGCATTGATACGCGTGAAAGCAGAAAGCCACAGCTGTGTTGCCAAGAATGACAAGCTGGACCACATAATGCTGAGGCACCACATGAAGACAGATGAACTCCAGACATCAGTTTCATTAATGGCTTTCATAGGCCTACCAGAAAACATCAGCAGGCACTAAGAAGAATACACTGAGGCAGGTGCTACAAAGTCAGGAAAGTCCCAAGACACAAGGGGGAATCAGATCCATAATACATGATCCAAATGTAAGGTTTGTTCCAAAGGATTTAATTCACCTGTTTTAACTGACTTCTTCTCTTTGATAGAAGAATAATGTTTTCATTCAGGGCATCCCAGTCCTTAGCTTCGTAACACATTTTCACTATAGCAACTAAGATACGGGATGTGGAGACCATGTCAGATGCCTGTAAAAAACAAAGAGCGTATTAGTGCTGGACTGAACAAGCTGCAGACCTCCATCCCTTGCATTTCAATTCTATGAAGGGAAATCAAAATCGTTATTCTTAGCCTCATTGATTTTCTCTTTAAAGAAAAGAACAGCAGAAGACAAACACTACACTGCAATTCCCCGCACAACTTGACTGCAGTGGAACAGGAGGGGTGTAAGACACCATATGCTGCTTACCGTTCGTGTTTGTTTTTCCAAGGAGAGAAGGTTTTCAATTACTTCTTGCAATCTTCCTTCCTAATGTGATAGGGAAAATCACAGTGAGTGAAGAACACATTTCAATTTAAATGGAGAGTAGCTCCTATTCTCATGTAAGTAGAAACCAGACCAGCCTGCACACTCATTTAAGTCTGGGGTGTACTATAAAAGGGGTTTTTTTCCCTTATAAACAGAAACACACACAGTATTAAGGTTCTACACACAGATAAAACTGGAAAGGTCCAAGTTCCATTTCTGCCCAACACATGCCATAAGTTGCTAGGTTTCTCCTTCAAGACAGACAGGTCCCAGGCAGGTTAGGTCAGCTCACATTCACCCATCTAGAGGGAAGACTCATCTCTTCCTAGCCAAAACAAAGCTTTCAGTGACAGCAAATATGCAATTGGCCAAAAAACTTGTTCTACTATTACTTTCATCCACATTCGTCATATCTTAATTACAGGGTATTACAGAGAGTATAAACTACATGTTTTACTGTCTAAGTATCGAATTGGGCCTTTCCAACCCTAACTATTCTATGATTCTATATTCTATAATTATAACAGTGTTGCCTTTGGGAGGGGCTTGAGAACTGTTATTTGGCATTCTTTAGAGAACCTAAAGATGCCACAGTGCACTTTTAGTCCTAAGCTGTAATTCCTACCAATGTCTTATAAAAAACAAAGTTAATGCTTCACACTGGATGTAAAATGGCAAAGCTGGACAGGGCTAGGAGCAACCTGCTCTAGTGGAAGGTGTCCCTGCCAGCGGCAGCGGGTTGGAACTGGATGAGCTTTAAGGTCCCTTCCAACACAAACCAGTCTGGGATTCTATGAATATGGGGGAATATGGACAACTGTGGGGCTGCAAAAAAATGGTTGGAAACTAGAGGACTGATAGCAAAAAAAGAGAAAATGAGACTTATTTCTAGAACACACCTACTGAGACCCTTTAAACCAGACGTAATGTTTTGTCAAGGGTGTTCTCTTACTGCCACAAAGCCGTACGTGTGATGCAGCAGTGACCATGGTCATGGTGTCCTTACTCATGCAGAGTTGTGCCCATGGGAAAAACACCTGTGCCTACTCTCCATACAACAGTCTTAAGATAGTGTAAGATGCATTTTACTCATTTTAAGGCTACTGCCTTCAGAATCCTACATATGCTGTACAGAATAACATGTCTATCACAACAAGACGTGGATCAAGAAGGGTATTTGCACAATGGAAAGACTCAGATGCCATCCTACTGCGACAGAACCTAACAGCAAAACCACTCTGTCTGTTATGAGGCCTGAGATGCGTAAGAATCTCTAAATTACAGAATCAGACCATTACAAAAAGCCTTTAACACACACCCCGTGTGTGATCACTTCTATGAGCCCATCAAAAAGACATCCTGAGGTGGCCTATGGCTGGGTGCACACACGCTTGCTGAGCAGATGCCAAGTACCCCATCAGCCTGCCATGGCTCCGGCCCTTCATGCCACCCTTCTGGGGCACGTACACAGCCGAGCCAGCAGCAAAGCGCTGCCTGCCCAACCTGCCGGGCTCGGCTACACTCTGCTCTGCTCTCCTCTCGCCTCCCTCCCGTACGCTGTCAGTGGGGCACCGGAGCAGCCCCGACTTCTCCCCTTCCCTACGGCAGGGCCCGAGAGCAGGAGCGGGACCGGGTGTCAAGAACCGGCCGCGCATACCCCGGGCCTCCCCGAGCGCGGCCTAGCGCACCCCGCGCCATGACTCAGCCCGTCCGCCCCGCCGGCCCGGCCCGGCCCGGCCCGGCCCGTCCCGCTCACCTGCGCCAGCCGCTCGCACTCGGGCAGCCGCTGGTCCACCGTCGCGCTGTAATCCACCTCCATTTTCACGATGCGGCCATCGGCCCGCTCCGCGCCGCCCTCCGCCATGGCCCCGGCTGCGCTCCGCGGCCCCCGCCGGCACGCACGCACGCACGCACGCACACACACACCGGAAACAGACAAGCCCACGCTCGGCAGGCGCTGGCGGAGACACCTCCGGCCGCCTCAGGACCCGGGGCGGGGACACCGCGAAGGGGACGGCGCCTTCCCGCGCGCCCGGGAGGGAGGGGTCTCGCCGGTACCGGGTATGGGGCACAAGGCCCGGGGCATTGGGTCCGCAATGGAGCCCATTCGCGGCCCTCCCCGGCATCAGCGCTGGGGCTCGGCACAGCGGCTACAACCACGGTGCCGGTCGTAGCCGGTGTCAATTGCTCCAGACCTTGATGGGGCTGAAGGCGGGGTCAGGAGGCCCGTGTTCTTGCCCTGTGCCTCCCTATGTCGGGACAGGCACACCGGATCCGTGTGGCAGGCAGCCCCACGGTGCGATCCCGATGGAGGAGGCGGGGTGCAGTAGCTTGTCACCATGAGGATTTAAGTGTGTATCGTGTGCCAGCCTTGAGCCATTGAATCAACTTGCGTTGCTGGAGAGGGGAGGAGCAGGTAGGAGATGCCATGATTTTTAGGAGCGCAAGCATCCCGATCTCAGGCAGTGTTGCACCATTCGTGTCTTTGGTAGATGTCGGTACAATACACGTGGCGGTGGATTGTTGTCATCTCCCATCCCAGCAGAGGATTCCATGCACTGCAGGAACTGCATTCACTGCAGGAATTCAGCGCTCATAAATTCTTCCCTGTGCGGGTGCTGAGGCGCTNTTGTTGTCATCTCCCATCCCAGCAGAGGATTCCATGCACTGCAGGAACTGCATTCACTGCAGGAATTCAGCGCTCATAAATTCTTTCCTGTGAGGGTGCTGAGGCGCTGGCCCAGGGTGATGGCCCAGAGAAGCTGTGGCTGCCCCATCCCTGGCAGTGCTCAAGGCCAGGTTGGACACAGGGGCTTGGAGCACCCTGCTCCAGTGGAAGGGGTCTCTGCCCATGGCATGGGCTGGAAGTGGATGAGCTTTGAGGTCCCTTCCAACCCAAACCAGTCTGGGATTGTACCTTTGCAAGAAAGCAACTCCTAAATCCTGATCAATGATCAGGAATCAACGAATGCCCTTTTCTGTAGGGAAACAGGTTACTATAACATTACACCTTGTGTTGTGTTACTTTATCCTGCGTATGTACCAACACGTTAATGTGGCAAAGGGGTATTCGAGATAACTGTTCTACATCTTTTGCTTACAGAATGAAGACTGAGTTACTGCATCTGCTACATTGGTGTAAACTCAGAGTAACTCAGTTAAAGGAGTTCAGAGCTAATGCTGTATTCTGCTGTTGTGTCTGGTACTTAGTTTCCATCTAGCCCAGCACAGGCCATGGACTTGAGTCACCTTCTCTCTGAACTCAGACTTGAGATGTCCAGTATCAGAATTCATCCTTCATTTGGAATGACTTTCAGTTATTAATTGACCTAAATACCAAAACTACATGCCTGTGTCACAGAGAGTGAGTTGTTCTGTCCTAACTGTGGCCGTTCACAGGCTTTTACAGAGCTTTGGGTACTTACTTTGAATGGTAAAATCTCAATATTAGTGTAATTTTACAGCTGATGGATAAGGAGCGATGGCTTTCAGGGAAGCAAAAGGTCACACGTAATGTAATTGAACATGTTTCTGTACACAGTCATGTTGGCTCAGGCAGTGAAAGGGTAAGCAGATGAATGCATAACTGCAACTGTTATCTTCCCTCGCATGCACGGGTGTGCTGGGAGATGAGGAGGCAGCTTTTGCCTCCAACGTAGACTTCTTGAATAGCTCAAAGCCCCCTCAGTTCTTACTCAAAAGTCCTTGGTTAAATGCCTCAAGGAATAGTTGCCTTTTGTTGTCTCATTAAGAAACCACATTTTGCTGACACAAGTCCATGTGGAATTACTGCTCAGCGTGGTTCAGTATGGGCTTTTCCCCCCGGGCCAAACTAAATGATGAGTGAAGAATGTCTCATTTTCACAAGTGGCCACAGAGAACACGATGCAGAGGTAAGAGATTTGTTTCTTACAGTACACAGAAAACAGACACTGAGGTGGGCTCGCTTGGCAGAAACCCTGCCTAGCTGGGGCCAAACATCTTCTCTGCCAGCATGACCTGAAACGAACGCATTCGGTGAGCATCGTTTGGGAAGGCGATTGTTGGGATCACTGGTTTATTCCCCAGGTGTATGTGCAGACAGCACTAGAATGGGCTGCTCCCCTGGGGGTAAGTGTGAGGAGACTGAAGAGTGCTTTACTGTAGGTAGGGGAAGTGATTTTGGTTTCTGGTTGAAGCAGCTCCTGGATCTGACACTACTTTCTGCAGACATCATGTTTTGATGTATTAAATAGAGGTATAACGGTCAGTTTATGTTGAAATCAGGCAATAGGAGATAAAGTCGTTTAGGTCTTTCTGTTTTTATTGAAATCAGTGTCTCTACCTGATGCGCGCATTGACTCCACAACTCATTAAGGTTGTAAAGTAGCTTTTATTCAGCACTGAGGTGCATGGGGATAACTCCTCCAAAGCATGCACACCCCAAGGTCATTTTCCCTTTACATTTATCCTCTTAAGGTATACATATGCATTAGGTCACTCGATACGCCTATACATATTTATTATCCCTGCTTCGTATTATCGTGTCTGCGCAGTGCCCCCCTCTGGCCATGGGCGAGGCTCTCAGGATGAAGTAAATGAGTCTTCCTCTTGTGGGTGGGGGTCTTCAAGATGAAGGAAGCAGTCTTCCTCACAGTGTGCTTTCCACCTATGGCACACTTGGATGCTCCAGTGGATTAGCTGAAACCAGCCCTATCTGTAACTTTCTAATTACCCAGGTTTCAGACAGTGTGACCTTCCTGCACAATTTATTACGGGACGGGCAAACAAGGAGTATCCCAAGCTAGCAGATGTTCGGGAGGCTCTGCCTCTAAACTAACAACCCAGCTGATAAGTTGAAGGATGCCATGAAGCACTTCATGTTTATTGGGGTCACTAAATCCTGTTATCTCAACACAGACTTCATCGAAGCTAAAGATACTTTCGAAGACCAGTGTGAAAGAATTAACTCATGTTTAGTGGGGCCACCACATTCCAGGCTTACAACATAACCGTTGTTCTCTTTTGCAACTTCACTCTGTTTTTCAGGCACTAGCTTTTCCTATACCGAGCCCCCTTGTACATTAGTTGGACCCCCCTGTACTAATACCCCCCATACATTGGCTAAACCCCCTGTATCATACCTACAGTTGAGTAGCATCAAGGCCTTATGCAAGTAAGTTCCACTTGTTTATACTGCTTTTCAGCAGTAATCCAGATACATTGTCTTCAATGAATGAACCCATTATCACATCACTTACAACTGAAGCGGATGGTTTAGATTTTAGTTTGCATTACCTGTAATCTATTGGTAATATCATATCATAGCATCATGGAATGGTTTGGGTTGGAAGGGACCTTAAAGACCATCCAGTTCCAGCCCCTCTACCATGGGCAGGGACTTCTTCCCCTAGACCCGGTTGCTCCAAGCTCCATCCAGCCTGGCCTAGCCCAGTTTATTGCCTTGTTTTGGCTGTTTTGCATGGAAGTTTCAGGAACACGTAGGCCAAACATCATGAATTACAGCTCCAGGTCTGGTATTTAATAGCTGTTGTCAGGTCTGAGATATGAGTCTCATTAAGGACATTGTTTGTACCTCAGCTGAAAATCCAGGCTGTTCCAGAGCTCCCAGATTTTCCATGTCTTTGTGTAGGTGTTTGCACTTCATGGGAAAGGCAGAGCATGTGAAATATTGCGCCGTTATTGCAATGGGATGGGAAAGTTCTGTCGTTAGCTCCAGGAGATGGCACTGTGTCCTCTCCGGGCTAAAACCCATATACATGGCTTCGAAATGTACACCCAGGACCAATGGGATTCTGAGGGGTTTTGTGCTCGCTCTTGTTATGAAACGCACGTTTCACTGTAGACCTCGATTCATCTTTAACTGTCCTCAATGCGGCCTTTCATCATTCCAGTTTTGTAGCCAGTGGCTATTCAAACGCAGGTGTGTGTTTGCCATCATGTATACGGTGCCTTGCGTTCTCACCTTACTGGCACAGTGCTTCTCAGTGATCCATGCTCTGTCGCCGTTTGGGAAGTAGGGACCAGCAGCAATACAAGGTTTTATCATTGACCTGAGGTTGTGTAACAGAACGGGCGGGGATCCCCCCTCGTTCCCGAACTGAGCTCCTGTGCTATCCAGTGGTAACTTCATAAGGGGTAAATCGCTCTCAAAACCACAGCCCCCAAGCCCATTACAACCCGGTGTAACTGAGAAGCTGCCTACTCGGGGTCGGGGGAAGTCCTCCTGAAACGGCTTCATTGTTCGGGG